>JASAND010006971.1:0-34094 GCA_030248195.1 Trissonchulus latispiculum
CGATACTGCCACTGCTACTACCTCTACCACCACAACCAGACTGTAACCGATCCTACACTGACTATTGCCATTGCCACCTGCCATCGACAACGAAAAAGTGTATTGTGACTTTCATTCTTGTATATGTACTGATTTTTGCTGTGATTACCTAGTTTGAGCTCTGCTGTACACTGTATTTAGTGCTGACTTGTCGATATACTCTATATGTTCTGATTGCATTTGCACCGTTTTTGTTTCGAAAATTTTCCCCCCTAGTCGAACTTTCCCCCATTTTTTGTGGAGTGGAGTGTGGAGGCAGCAAATTCTGCTTACTGGCATTGAGAGCTTTTAGAAGAGTTTTAGAAGAGAATAACATTCAGATCTTTATGAAGCGGTTCTAAAAAGCTATTTGTAGTGGCTGTGATTAGCATTTATTGATTCGTAATTGTCGTTTGTGGTCGAGATCGGATGAACTTTCGTGGCTTAGCTAGTTGAATATTGTGGATTTTTCTCTTAGATGGTTTGGACTTAGCTACCTAAAATTTGAACCATTGGGCTGAACAGTCGAGTCGTTGAGTTTGTTGTTGAATTTCTGTAGGAAATCTCTTTTGTGCATATGGTATGAACAGTTTCTCTTTGTGTGATGTATGTGAATCTGCGTGAATAGTTTATGATTGTAACGTTATCGGAGTTTCCCCCTGAGTGCTTTTAGTAGAGAAATTAGAAAGCAAATTCGTCTAAAAGGAGCCCAGAGAAAAGCCCAAACACAATCAAAGTTGACCCCAAAGTTACGTAAGCTTTTTCGACGTCAAACTGGGTCGGCCCTCTGACGAAAACAAAGAGAGCCGACGAAAACAGGTATACGGTAGAGAATCAGCGATTGGCTAATTCAAAAATTAGAACGCCCTCTATCGGGGGTACGGCTGAAGTTCAGTTCGGGGAAAGACCTGAACTTCAGTCTTGGGTTGGCAACTGGATTGTGCAGTCGTGTCGGATTTTGTTTTTTACGTCTTGTTCTGTGACTTGGTCGGCAGAGTGCCGTTGGCTTGGAATAGCCTTGTCTTTTCACTGGTCGCGAAGACCGTCAGATCTCGTCAAGAGACTGACTTGGAGGATCGGATTGTGTTGTCAGTATTTCTCGTTGCCACCCGGACCCATTGAGCTTTTATTTGTGGATTTCATTGCTTCTCTGCCAATCGCTGCCTCTACCGGAACCTGCCTTCATCCCTGTCTCTGGATCAGATCACCTGGAAGGTAAAACTGTAAGTTAGAGCGAGTCGGGACCAATGAAAGCTTATTTGAGACTTTTCAACGAGAACTTCTAAAAAACCTAGGCTCACTTTTGCATCCTGTCTTTCAACTATCTGACTGTATTGTACTGTATGTCGTGTGGTCTACTAATGGAATAATGTGCCCAGTACCTATTGACATGACTGTTTTGATGCATAACTTTGATAACTTTGTCTCGACGGCGGAATAACTTGATTGTGTAATTTCTTTGCATACGTTGATGAGAGTTGTAATCGTTTGTATTAGCTAGATTAATTAAAACCTTGTAAAAACCAAACGACTAATTCTGATTAGGTCTTTAGTTAGATATTATAATTCTTAGATAAACTTGTAACTAATATTCAAACTGCATAAACTGCAATCTGACCCCTGGCATTGCAATTATTCGTATCGTTGTGAATTTGGGAGGCGTAAAGGAGTTAAACCAGTGCTATAGAATTCAGAGACCCAAGACTACTAGACCCCATTTTATTACATATATCTTCTCAAAAAATTGGTAAATGGAAGGTGGTGTTGTCAGCACGCAAGATTTAAGCAACATTTTTTAAAAAAATTTTAGAGGAGTAGAAAACTTCGAAAGTTGAGTACTTACTTATTTTCTTATTTTTAAGCTATCGGCAACGGAGACGAAAGTCAATCAAAGTTCAAATAATGGAACAGCATGTAGAAGTATCTGTTAGCTATTTTGTGTAATCAAGCGACTGTTACATTTCCTCGCTAAATATAACTTTAACATATATGTTCTTCTTTCCAATTTGGCTTTCAGCTTTTAAATATTTTAAATGCATTTAAATGTTTTGGAAACGACTTGCTTCTGACACTGTACTCTTTTCAAAGAAATAAAAGTTTAAGCTCCAGTATATCTCAATTCTCAGCATGTTTTACTGAAACCTTATGCAGTTTGCAAGATTCTGTTCAGAAGGCGCTGTCTGCATTTAGATGCACAGTAGAATCTCACCGTGAATTATCGAAACAATTTCCTTGACCATACTAAAGTTTTAATTTTTTTACAAGTTTTAGTGTATGTTGTGCTTATAGTAACAGCATTTGTTATGGAGCAAATTCAAGGTAAGGCAAAAACTTTAAAATTCTAAGTAAACAAAAAAGTTTAACCCAGTTGGTTATTATCGCATTACCTATTCCAATTGTTTTGCAGTATTGCTTTATAATTCTGATTGTATAACCCTTGCTGGGTGGCCTGCATCCAATATTAAATAATGTTAAGATGTAACTACGAATTTTGTACTTGGAACCGGGAACCGGAAGCTGGAACCGGAACCGGAACCGGTACGCTAGAATCGGAACCGGAACCGGTTTTTAAAAATTGGAACCGGTCCCAACTCTATCCATAGGTATTAGGTACCTATTGAGGCTGAAGCGGCACAATGAAACCCTCAATTTTGCAGCTTCTGCGATAAAGGCTTAAAGGTTAATACCAGAGACAGATCCATTACTTGGCAAAAAGCCAACATTGCTTTTTCTGGAAAATTCAGCTTATCATTTTTCAGTCTTGGATTTGACTGAACAAATTACTGGTAGAGGGAAGCCGCTAATTAGCTCTGTTAATATTTCATGCATTGTTTAGCATGTGCCGAGCTGTAAATTTAATCACTTCAATGGGCTAACAAAATTACAGGCCCCAGTTGTTTCTGCTTTACCACAATATGTTGGACCAGCAAAACATGCAATCTTATCTATTCTATATAAGTGGTGACTCATTTTACACAATTCATATCGGCAGTGTTTTCGCGCGAAATAGAATTTTCTTGGAAATAAGCCCGTGCTGTGTAGAGTTTGTTACAGGTTAAGATTTGGTAACAAGAATTTCAATTCAGCTTTCGTTTCGTTCGAAATCAACTACAGCATCCCTGCTTTTATAAATTGATTGTAAAATTATTTGAAAGAAAAAAACAGCAGCTGTGTTATCGATATTTCACGGCTGAGTGAGATTCACGGCCATAATTTAACTAATTTGGACTGGAGTCAAAAGCACGATTACATGTATTTCTGATTTTGATATATAATAGATCTTGTGCTGCATTCCTAAACTTAATCGTCGCTTCAGTATAGAGCTCAGAACGCTAGCTCTCCACAATTGTTGGCTGAAAGCTAATTTTCTATCAAAAATGTCTGTTTAACATGAAATCCCGATGCTTTCAGTTTTTTTACGACTTTATCTCTGGACTGACAGGAACACAATTTGAGCCAAGGAAAATCATGTCATGCAATAGCTGAGCGTTATCTCGTTAGGAGCTGGTGCTTTTTTCTGAAAAAGTGGGTTGGAAAATTACGCAGCACAATGATGGTGTCGGTCCATTGTTAGACTCTTTTATGGGAACTAAAAACAGAGCCGCGTACCAGTCACCGCCTAAAGCGGTGCTGAATTAACAAACAGCTCATTCTTCTAGTTACAGCACTGGAAGCGCTCTTTCTTTTTCTCTCGCTCGCTTTCTGCTTAGTGCTTAGGTTAGGTTTCAGCTTACATGTTACACACAAATACCTTTCCTCAGCTAACATATAGGTGCTTGCTCTGTTCTGTTACGTAAGCTTTACTGTTTCGGTTTCATGCTTGCTGTAGTCAAAATAACAAATACTTTCATAGTTCAGCTTTGAGCAATTCCTACAAATCCTACATTCAAACTGGCAAAGGTTAGCAGATGTTTATCGGGTCACATTACGTTAAGCCATGTCTTTCCGTAATTGGCGGGTGGGGTTCTTAGTTCAAAGTTTTTCAAAGTATTTGAGGAACCGAACCATTGCCTTCTTTAAGTCTGCTGAAAATTTCCCAGTGTTGTGGCGTAAAAACAAGAAGTTCAGCTTCGGAGTCTTTCCCATTAATTCCCCCCCCCCCCACATGAATCGAAAATCCGAAGAAGCACAACTTGACGGATTGAGTTGAAATTTGGTAGAGGTAGGTTTTCGGACCTGCTGATTTCAAAAATGCAAAAATTTTAAAATTTTAAAATTTTAAAAATTTTAGTTGATAAAGGAGGACCAAGGGAATCAAAAATTTTTTATCGATGATTTTGCTGAAAACTTGCGCACAGGGGTTTTCTGGGGCGCTGAGCACGAATCTGAAATCCGTTTTTTCGATTCAGCTTTTGGTTAGCTTACTATAAGCTGAAGTTGTAAGCTTAAGATGTAAGCTTATCCTGAGCTAACGAAAAACTGAATCAAAAGCTGATTTCAGATTCGTGATCAACGTCCCAAAAACCCTTGTATGCAAGTTTTCAGCGAAACCATGGACAAAAAATATTTTTGATCCCCTTCGTCTACCAACTAAACTTTTAAAATTTTTAAAAAATTTTTGAAATTTTAAAACTATTGTATTTTTGAAATCAACAGGTCCGAAAATCTGCCCCTACCAACTTTCAACTTAATCCGTCAAATTGTGCTTCTTCGGGAGTTCGATTCAGCTGTGGGCGGGATAATGGAAAAGACCCCAGCTTCGATCTCCATTGAATTTTAGGGATGGAAACTGGGTCATGGGTCAATGGGTCATGGGTCGTTTGGGTCGCCATTTTTGCTTGAGTCACTGGGTCTAGGGTCACCAATTTTGTAAGCCGTTTGGGTCAGTATGGGTCTGGGTCAAGCTGCCTGTGGGTCACTTTGGGTCTGGGTCAGCAATTTTTATTGGGTCATTTTGGGTCTGGGTCACAGGGTCTTACCAAAGTTCAAATTCGAAGATCTGGCATTGTTCCAATTACGTAAAACTGTCGCTGCTAAAAAGTTTTTCGCGCCTTCGGCGCGAATTCTAAATTGAATTTAGTATTGCTTCTCGGAAATCAGTAGAGTTAGCTGTGACTTGTCCGGCAACTTTGTTTTCGCCGGTTCACGTAACAAAAGCAATGTATGTACACTTCCATAGATTTTAAAATTTGAAAATTTTAAATATTTTGCTACATCAACCAATCAGATCTTTCACGTAAAATAACTATTATTGAAAAAGAATGAAAATGAGAAGATTGAGGAGCTTCGATCCTACAAACTATACATATAGGTACATTGGTACATATGTATAGGTATACCTCTTACCCAAGTTCAAAAGTCAAGAAAGTTACGGCGTATCAAAACCACTTCACAAAAGGATAATGTTAAGTCAGTTAAGGTCGAGTTATTTTATTGGATCATTTGGGTCTGGGTCACGATAATTCTTGGGTCAGCTGGGTCTGGGTCACGACAACGATTGGGTCATTTGGGTCTGGGTCACGGAATTTTCAAATTTCATGGGTCGCCTTGGGTCTGGGTCAAATTTGCGTATGGGTCAAGTGGGTCATGGGTCAGAAATAATGACCCAGTTTCCATCCCTTAATTAAGCTAACAATGCAAACCTTAGCATTTAAACCCCCTACAATCTCTAAAATTTAAAATGCTTTAAATCCTTCTTATGAAGTGATCAGAATTTCATTCGGATCTTTTCAGGATAACCCACCCCAGGCCCAGATTCCGCAAAACTTGATCAAATGAGCTGAAATTTGGTATGAGTATGTTTTCAACCACGCTGAGTTCAAATATCGCAAAATTTTTCGATTTCGCGAAATTCGACTTTTTTCGATTCGTAAGGGGGGACCAAGGGGACCCGAAAAATTTTTTGTCTTCGATTTTGCTGAAAAGTTGTATTCAGGGGTTTTCGTGGTCGCAGAACACGAATCTGAAATCCGTTTTTCGATTCAGCTTTTCTTTAGCTCAGTATAAGCTACATCTTAAGCTTAGAACTTTAGCTTATATTGAGCTAACGAAAAGCTGAATCGAAAAACGGATTTCAGATTCGTGTTCTGCGACCTCGAAAACCCCCGAATGCAACTTTTCAGCAAAATCGAAGACAAAAAATTTTTCGGGTCCCCTTGGTCCCCCCTTACGAATCGAAAAAAATCGAATTTTGCGAAATCGAAAAATTTTGCGATATTTGAACTCAGCGTGGTCGAAAACATACCCATACCAAATTTCAGCTCATTTGATCAAGTTTTGCTGAATCTGGGCCTGGGGTGGGTTATCCTGAAAAGATCCTTTCAGTCATTAAAAATTCTAAACTAATTTAACCAAAATTTGAGAATACGCTGTGGGATGTGAGGGAGTCGAGATTAACGAGATTTACGAGATTATTATTATTAGCTTGTACTGAAATTATTAATTATTTAGGATATGCCTCAAATCAATTTTACAGTTATCGTTACACAGTCGCAATTGTTTTTACATATGACTGAATGTCTACAATGCTTTTTCTGACCAAGTCGCCACATGTTGTTTGGGTATGTAAGCGGAAAATCAAACAAAAGTCACACTTCTGACATTTGTAAAGGTCACACCTTGCGTCATAACAATGGACAATGGGCCGACCATTAAATACTACAGAATGACTTTATTTGTCAGCGGTTCGTCTCAAATATTAATTGCTGAATGAACAACAGTCAGTCATGCTTGTATAAATATTCATTACATTGACTGTGTAAGCAGGTCAAAATAATATAGAGTCCTAGAAATATAAAATTCTTCAATAGATATAACCTGTAATAGCAATTCTGTGAAAAATCTCCGCTTTTGGAAGTCAGTTTATGACAGGACCATGTTTGTACAATGCGTCAAACTTATGTTGACTTTTCTTGCACTATCGCCTATCCTAACCCCCCACACACGGTGTGTACTGCTTTGTCACTTTTGTACCAAACAAGACAGCTTATTCTTCCCTGTTTCTCATGGCTGTGTTGACATGGATGACCTTTTGAACTCTGTCCAATCGACAGATGCCTATCAGTTAAACTCTGACTGAGTTGTTCACAACTTTAACTTTTAAACTACCTACCATTTTGTTGGTACACATTACAAGTTGTAATGTCTTAGTCTCAGAACAGTATTTAATCACTTAAATTACTTTAGTGTCGTGTTCTCATAAGGTTTATAGTCTTGATGTCGACGTCTCACTTTAACTTAAACACTTACTTCATACCGTAGCCCCTTTTACAGACATTTTGACACGAATGTGTTGCGATAGGTATCCACTCTTGGTTAGGTTTTGTTTGGTTCTTGGTGATGGCATGCTACTGCTTATATAATGGCTGATCCGCTAAACGATCAATTCCCGTTCAATTGAGCGTAAAATTGGTTCTTTTCAAAAAGTTCCACTACAGGCTCCAAAGCTGGAAGACTTGACCAATCTAGCTAAGATTTGAAATTTAAATACAATGTAGAATTCTCAAGAAGCTGTTTTTGACCTCGCCGAGCTTAGATATTGCCGAAAGCCGACAATATGAAATTATCAATTTCCTACCAGCTTTGACTTAGCTTCCAATCCAAGCAATGTATATGCTTTTCTTTATTTTTATTTAATTTTTTCAATTTTATTAACTATGTATACTGGCTTTTCAGCACTTCACCGGAAACATTGTTACAGAATACAGTTTCCTAATCAGCAGGTGTGAACAGTTAAAACGCTGCAGTTTTAGGCCATAAATTGCTTTAAAACTGTGCTAATTTGGAAACTATACACCAAACTTGATGACAAAATTAACTGACAAGTTTGGAGGAGGAGGTCAACTTTTAGTGACATCCAGGTAGGCAGGCTGATTTGGCGACAAAAGAACACTTAAAGTCTAACTGAGTGCTGAGAATCAGTGCAAAACGTTTTCAGTTTGCGCTACTTCTCAGGGCTAAGGATATTCTGAATTCTGTGAGAGGGTTTCTAGAATTATCTAAAGTTGTGAAGTGATTTCAACATTCTTTGCCGTTTAAATGGCAGTATAAAACTTTGCTTCTGAGAAGCGCAAACTTTAAGTCACGAAACAATATAACGGTCACTTAGTAGTAAACGTAACTCAGAACTGTCCCCCCTAAGTTTTACAAATCTCTGCAAACTTTACTCCCTGGTAGCCTTGGAACATTCAAACTTTAAAATTTTCAACTGTTACAATCCTTGCAGGAAAATGTCTGTTTCTAGGTCGCCAGTTGTGAGTTAAAATGAGAGTGTGGAGTGAAAACTGTGATTTTCTACAATTTTTATAAATCTTTGTCAAGTTTAATGGTCCGGTTTTTGGCACTTTTTTGTAACGCTCTTCTTTCTCTATTATAGTGTTCATTTTTACGCCAATTTTGAAGACTATTGGAGTTATGATATGCTGAGTATTGTCTGATGACGCTTCTATTTCGGTCAATAATCCGTTTAAAATCCCGATTCCTTATTCGACGTTTACGAACTGTGAAGTAATATGCATCTCCAGTTACTGCCAAATTTTCTACTCTTGTACATTTGCTCAATTCGTGGTGCATTAGTCCATCCTCGTGCACTTCAGGAATCACCGGACTTTTTCGCCGCCGATGACGAGGACTTTTTTGGCGGATCTGGCGGTTCCGGCTCAGGCTCAGGTCCGGATCTCCCTGACTCAAACGAACCCGCCATGTATGTTGGCATCGACGACCAGGAAGGTACAACGGTAACCTATCGAACGGTGACCTACATAAATCCACCTCCCTTTGGACGACCTTTGACTCCGAAGCCCAAACCAGCAGAGCCTGAACCTAAACTGAAACCTAAACCTACAGAACCTAAGGCAAAACCAGAACCAGAAGAAGAGGAAGAAGAATCAGAAAAGAACTTCTTTCCTGACAGCACTGACCCAATTTATATTGACCCAGACGATCCTCAGGTTACCCGGGACCCGCCCCCGCCTCAGCGCACCTTACTGGCCCAACCTGGCCTCTTGGCTGCAATCATTGCAGGCTGTGTTATTGGACTTCTCGTGTTGACAGTTATGACTGTATTTATTATACTGCGAATCAGATCAGATAACGGTACGAGAACCTATTGATATACCTATCGCTTGTTAATATCAATGTATATTTTGTGTCAGTGCAATAAACTATTACATACATAAGACTAAATTTTTCAAGCAACATACTTTCAGATTAGGAACACAATTAACCCTTGAGCCTTGACTCACACAAACAAAAATAGCATTAATTTGGCACGCAGTTTCAGCAAAGGATTCAACATTTCTATATGCCTGTTTTAAGGTGGTGATTCCTTTTAGGCACGTTTAGTTGGTTGACGGCTCAAATCAAGATGAAATTTGATGAAGCTTTCCAAAATAAGTTGTTTTAGCGTTCTGATGTCTTCCGCACAATCCCGGTTCAAAACTTCGTCATTTGCGTTCAGTACTGTTTTTGCCAATTTCTGAGAATGGGGCAGCGGTTGCGCAGTAAAAACTATACTCATCTGAAAGATGTCATTAAGCTTCACATTTTGCTTTCAAAAGCAAATTTCTAGCTTTATTCGAGAGATAAAAGGCAATTTTCTTATTATTATTCTTATTTTGGCCTCCAAAAGTTGTCATTTTTGCAGAAATCAAATAATATATTACTTCATAAGCTACGCATGCCGTAAAATATAACTAAGAGGATTGATTTGAAGGTCTTACAGAGACCAATTGTCGGTATTGATCATCTTCCAATTTGCTATCCCTTAGGCTGGTATCATCAAAAATGTAGTTTTTGCAAAAACACGACTAAATTTTTTCCTGCGATTGTGGAGAATTCAGTATGCAACTTAGACGGCTGCCATCTAGCAGACTGTGTTCTACACAACAAATACTCCGGGAGTCGGGACCCTTTAGTTGCTTTCTTTAGTTAGTTGTTGCTTTCTTGCTGAAGTGGTCACTTGCCAAGTAGGGAAAAGTAGGCAAAATTCAAGTAGTGCATAGGTACGTTTTAGTTAATTTCTCCACAATATATAATTGAAAAGGCGCCCCCAGCTAGTGTTTGAGGCCGGCCGGGGTTTCACCGGCCGGCTGCCGGCCGGCCGCCGGCCGGACGATCGCCGGGCGGCCCGGCCGCCCCCTTCGGCCGGGCGGCCGGGGAGCGGGCCGGCCGGCCGGCGGCGGGTGAGCCCGTCCGCCGGCCGGCCGCCGGCCGGCCGGCCGGCTACCGGCCTAGAGCAGTTTGCAGTGCAGTTATTATAACTGCTAAGATATTTATTTTCGGATATTATCTCACAAAAATAGCACAGCATAACATAAAAAATTAGCAAAACTAGATTTGGAGTCCATTTTAAGCTTAGTTGCTCTATTTTGTAAATTTCTGATTGGTGATTTGCATCCCAGCCGGCGGCCGGCCGGCCGGCCGGTCGGCCGATAGCCGGCCGGCCGCACCGGCCGCCGGCCGGCCGGCCGGCCGGTAAGCCGGGGGCCGGCCGGCGAGCAAACGTCGGCGCCCGGGGGCGGGCCGCCGGCCGGCTGAAGCCGGCCGGCCTCAAACACTACCCCCAGCTATTTGAGAGGTATCGAATGATGTAAACGATGTTTCTCAAAAAATTTACTTCAGTCTGCAAAAAAATCTGAAAAATTGCACTTCTTCAAGAATCCGTTAAAATTTTCAGATTTTCAAAATCTAAAATAAGTTTCATTGTATTCCTTGAAAAGAAAAATGTTAGGATCTTTTCAGGATAATCCCTCCAGGCCCAGATTCCGCAAAACTTGACCCAATGAGCTGAAATTTGGTATGGGTATGTTTTCGACCACGCGGAGTTCAAATATAGCAAAATTTTTCGATTTCGCAGAACTCGATATTTTTCGATTCGTAAGGGGGAGGGACCAAGGCGGGCGACAAAAAATTTTTTGTCCTCGATTTTGCTGAAAACTAGAGATTTCCGGGGTCGCAGAACACGAATCTGAAGTAATTCTATTCAAGTAATTCAAGTCTATTCTACGTGTACGGTAGACGCATAAAACAAACAAAATCCAGCTAGCCAACGTTGACCAATGGCATACGGCCAATCAACAGCCAACGGCCAATCAGCGGCCAACGGTCAAACTGTTGGGCGTTGGCCGGCCAGCCATCGGCCAATTGCCTGGCCAACTTCAAATTCCGGGCAAGCAAGCCAAGAAAAATTGCTGCCGAACCCAACACTACAACAAACATTTTGTTCGTCTGTCATAACGCAAAATTCCTGGGAGCTCAGCCCTGACAGATTTTAGTAATGTGAAAGCATTTATTTAAAATATTCAGACTTTTAAATGCATGTTTAAATGCTAAAATCTCTACAAATAGAAATTGGTCAAACGAGACAGCTACATAGGCAAGATGTTGGCTGTCGACCGTTGACGTTCGCAGAGTTGGAAGTGGGTCGAAATTTCGTGACCCGCGGGTACCCGCGACCCGCGGACCCCTGACCCGCGACCCGCGACCCACGACCCGCGACCCATTGAGATTTTGGCGACCCACTTGACCCACTTCTTTAATTTGGACATTTTCGCATATTAAAGTACTCTATAGCATGCAACGAGCAAAATTAAACTTCTAAACATGAACATAGTGAAGTATTAAAACTTTCAAACAAAATTTTGACAAGTTCAAAGCTAACTCCATTAGATTTCGTCTTCGTTTTAGGTAGTTCTGAGCAAGCTATGCTATCGCAGAAGTGTTGGGACCTCGATCTGTCATTAGAGTCAGTATTTAGGCAACGTTATGAAGATAAAGATAAATTTGCTTGTAGCAATTTCATAAAAGTTCAGCCCCATTCTGGTTAATTTTTTTACAGCTGCGTGACGTCTACCGCAGGAGTATTTATATATTACTGTCCACTCCCAACTTGGATATGGTAGCAAACTACCATTTTAGTGCTTTGGGTACCCGTGGTACCCGTTTAGTGGTTGTATATCATACACATTATTTCTTAGTCCCAATAGTACATAGCAGTGATGGAACCGGGTCACTTAGGCTTGACCCGGTGACCCGGTTTTCCAGAAAATTCCAAAAGTTACAAAAAAATTTCGATTTTGCCTAAGAACGCTAAATTTTTGGCGTCCTTGTTCCATGACCACTTTGAAATGTTTGCTCTAGGTTTTTTGAAATGCGTTTAATAATATAGCTGTAGCATTTTCGATATTTATGCAGAAGTTAGTTGCAAAACCAATAATTTATCCGTCTGCGAAATGTTGCAGGGTCTAATATGAGTACTTGTCTAAAAACATGGAGTTCTTTAACATGAGTATAATGGAGTAGACGAGTCAATGACAAGTAAGCACTTTGGATAGCGGAAAAAACTATTTGGAATGTTGGGATGACGCTGGCTTGCCTCCGGCTTAGGCTGACAAGCTGGAAACAGGGCGGCAAAGAACGAGTATGCTGATCCACATTGGCGCGAAGTTCGTACTAAGTTCAGCTGGTACCTTCAGAATTCTGGTCGAGCATGCAATATTTCAACAACTTTTTTGAATAGCATTAGCAGGATAACTGACTCATCGGTTGAAAAAAAGGCACTGTAATGCGGAACGCTTCGACAGAATCGGGGGAATCCTAAGGCAGTCGCTATAAACGAGACGGTAACTGTAAACGACAAGTTGAAGTAAATGTGTCAGAAACTATGTTATTGCGAAGAAATACAAAGACAAGCGGAATTTTTGTTATCACCACGTCTTCCATGGCCACAATTCGTCCGAAACCATCATACATACCGTTACCTATAGATTCAGATAGGAAAAGTTTATAAAAATGATTGTCTATGCCCGCAAATTTACCTAAATAGACAGCAAGTGTTAAAAGTTATCCCAGAAAACCTTTATGCCGCCAGAACTGTGTTTTAGAAATGGTATAAGTATCTGAATGTTGCCAATATCTGACAGCCAGTCTGAATTTGCTGTCTAAACAATACGGACTTTTTGTCGTGTTTATCAAAAAATTTAGTATCCTTTATTACGCATTTCATCATTAAAAAGCACTTCCCTGCACGTGTTTTGATTCTAGAAGACATTAAATTTATATGTCAATGAGGGACACGGTGTGTCCCACATGCGTATTAGGGAAACTCATTGTGGGGCACACCGTGTCCCTCAATGCCGTGAACGTGTTAACAATTTGGTTTTCATTACGTAGTCAGTTAAATTAATTAAATTGTTTATTTACCTTCAACGTTTACCTTGGTTTCGAAAATAAACTGCAAACCATATTGTACTAAGCAGAGTTATGCAATAATCATGGAACTTATAAAGCTAAAAATAAAAAGCTAAACAATAATTTGCCAGAGACTGACAGATAACCTCAAGCTGCGAAAATGCTCAAGACTGAAATGTAGAAAAAAGCAAATTAATATTGTTCATCGAACAAAAATTTAACCTAAAGTTTTAGTTTGGTAAGCCAAAAATTTCTAAAATTTGAGGTAAATTCAGAAAACCGGGTCAATACCGGGTCAAAGCTATTGACCCGGTGACCCGGTCCAAAAAGTGACCCGAACTGACCCGGTGACCCGGTTCCATCGCTGGTACATAGTAGAAATTAAATTAGGAATGATCATAACTCGTAGAACTATGTGGAAATTTTAATTTTGGCATGTAAATATCTACTAGAGGAAGCAGTTCTTCAAGCTCTGCAGGCTACGTAAGCTATCAGCATTGTTTTTGCAGAAACGGTTTGTCAGTCAATCAGTGGCATTAAAGGGTTTGAGTGATAATAAAACATTTATGCCAATGAGTATGTCAGGGAAATGTTACTGAAATATTTTTGACGGAAGATTCAAGACAGATTTAATAGAAATAAACAATTTAATCATAAAAGCAGTATTATAATGTATAAACAAATTCAAAAGAGCCAAAAGTTAAAGAAAAATTAAAAATTTAACATAAATTGTAAATTTTCTGGTGAAATTAGCCCAAAAATTAGCGAGAATTTGGTGTGAACAAAAATAACTCTTGACCCGCTCTGACCCGCGGGTACCCACTGACCTGAAAGTCGACCCGCGGGTACCCACGACCCGCGGGTACCCGCGAGTACCCGCGACCCACTTCCAACTCTGGACGTTCGTCAGCGAGCCGCCCAGGGCCGGTTTCATCATTAGTCACAAGTTCGCAAGCCACAAGCAAATTCGGTTTCATCAACGATTAGTCACAAGTCACAAGTCACAAGCAAAGTCCCTGTCTGTTACAAATATAGGAATAAGTTAAGTTTCGTACCAACTTTTTATTTTCCTTTTCCGGAATTTATGTCTGGAATGAAATCAACACAAAATAGAAGTCTGACCAAGAATTAAAGAAATACATAAATATACTCTCATGCTAATTCATGAACGATCCATTTGTAGACGTGTAAAACATCAAAATTCCTATGTTAGTAGTAGTGCATGCGACCTCTACCAGACTCAATTCTCACACCCGCGGCTCATCAGTGGAGGAGTGTGGAATTCAGTTTTTTAATTACTTTTGCAAGTCCCCCAAAATATGCTAAAATTAGTTTCGCCGCCGGTCGCCTCAAATTAGTGAAAATTAGTTGACATATATATAACGATTAGTCACAAGTCACAAGTCACAAGCAAAGTCCCTGTCTGTTACAAGTACACCACAAGTTGATTTTCCAATTTCAGTTTCATACTTTCATGAAGCCACAAGCCACAAGTTCACAAGTCCCTACAGTTGCAGACAACTGCAAATTCCCACAAGTCGACGCAGCAATTGTGGCATTTAAATAACAATCACTCAAAAATTAATTTGCACTCGTGTTCGTGTCAATAATTAAACTTTTTGAACTTAAAAGTAATTAACGAATCAGATACACTGAATTTTATTGACCATTTTACTTTTTACCGCACTAGTGTTATAGAACCCTACACATTTTTCTGTTTAGAAATGCACTACCAACTCACGCTAGACAATTATTAGTGCATCATGTATTGACTTGAAAATCTAAATCCACTTTTTGCTTCATGAATTTTGTTAACTTTATTGTTTTATTAATTGTTCATTAATGATTTATTGCTTGTATCGTTTTACTGCACTGCTCTGAGGATTCAAACTATTTTTCTATTTTCTGATGTCTTCTTGCACTTCTCTTCCTAATCCACAAATGCTCCGTTCAACTTGTGAGCTCTGACGTCATTCCAGCGTGCTTGCCTGTTATTTACTTGTGGCTTGTGACTTGTGGCCGGCCACAAGTTGCCAGCAAACTTTGATGAAACCCAATTTTTGACAACTTGTGGCCAGTGGCCACAAGATCACAAGTTGTGAGCTTGTGACTAAAGATGAGATCGGCCCCCGGTCCGGCAGACGCAAAATATGGTGCGGCCGTCAACCTAACTTAATTTGGCCAGCTCTTCTCAAGCAAAATGAAACTCAACGCTATACGTGAAACTTTTACTTTAGCTTCAGGTTTGCATCAAAACTTGATGATTTGAAGGTTTTAAGTTGCTATTTCGTAAATATTGAGCAAGTGGCTATGGAAAGGCTCAATAAATTTCAAATTATGCATTACATTAACTCAAAGCATAGTAACCGAACATAGTAACTTCTGAACTGAAACTCCGCCGACTGAAACCGAAATTTTGGGCCACAGACAAACTTAAACTTAAAGTGAAATTAAAGTCACCTAATGAAACAACACTACATATTCTCAAGCACCGGTAAACTTGTTGCTACAACTGAAAAGCTAAAATTAAAATTTGCTTTGTTGCATTCGTGCAGAATTGTCTCCCCGAAAATTTACAACGGTATAGTTTTATCGGGAAAAAGTCGAACAGCGGGAGAAAACGACACCAACGAGAGATGATCAATTCAATTTGGGTAGTCAGCGCAGAGCACACTATACGCAAAGCAGGGCCGAAGTAAATAAGCGAGTGGGTGAGCCGGAATGGATTGCACTTTCTAATCTAAAACGAGCGGCCCGACCCGACACGTCCAGTATTTTTCGCTAAGTGACAATTCTACATTTGTCCAATAATTTATGATAGGAAGAGCAAGCCATTGAACGCTTCTTAATGTATCCTGCAATATGCTCAAAACGTTACGGTCGAAATTTTCTTATCTTCTTCTTCGGGTCCCAGCATGTGCATAAACATCGCTGACATTTAGCAAAAACAAATTTTTGTCAATGTATATACTATAAAACTGGAACAAGGAAGGCCGTGCAACAACAATTTTTATATCATGTCCCGAAAAAATACCACGTTTTAACCATACAAATATACCTCCCTGGTTCCGTTCAGGCAAGCTTGTAGGTAAACCAAGCAAACAGGGTGCACTGGAAATGAAAATGCAAGAGATTTCCTGTATTTTTGAAAAATAGTTTGCCTGAACGTAATCGTTAAAAATCTAGTTTTTCCACATCATAATGATATAACAATTATTGCTGTACGACTTTCCTAGCTCAAATTCTAGAACCTAATTTGTCAAAAACGCCTGTTTTTGAAAATGTCAGCATTGCATGTTTACATACACTTTGAGAAGTCTCCCCACACCGTGAGAGATTTTGACCTTAATGATTTCAGCATACTGCATGCTTAAAAATGAAGAAGCGTTCAGTGTCTTGCTCTTTCTATCGCAAACTCTTGATATGCGCCAGAGTTCCAGTGTCTACCAAATCATTACCTGATTTATGGAAGTAGGCAGGTAACAAGGAGTACCCTAGACAATTCTATTTATTATATATGCCTTAAATATAGTATAACTGGAAACAGCTACATTATGCAAATTACACGAGGCAAAACAATACATTTTAACCCTTAAATGCATAGGCTATTTTACCGACGTTAACGCATAACCTGGGTCAATTTGACCCAACACTGATTTTAGCTCCGTGTAGTTAGCCGTGCTGTTACAATGCTGCCAAAACACACAGAATAGCTTGGCAGTTTAATGGAGAGCTGATAATTGCAGTCTAATAGTGGGATAGCAGCTGAAAACAATTCCTAGTCAAAGTGCAAAAGCACTGGCACCTATGGCGGTCAGTCAAAATAGCAATAATTTTGAATCACAAAATCAACCCATAGTACTATTTCTGAAAGGAAAATAGCTTAAAGACCCTTTCCGAAGCAATTACCACTATCTATACAAATCTTGCCAGGAAGAACTAGGACCCTACGGAATTGGCCGGTTGGGACGCTACTACCAGCTCTTGTGGGATACATAACGTAGTGTTTTATATCTGTCTGTTGTTGTTACTATAGTCCTATAATGCATCAGACGTTGTCCCGTTGCTACACAAGACTGTTCTGGACAGTTAACATTTGTCTTTGACACCGAGAAGAGTAGTTCTAGTCACCTTGCTGCCAAAAGAATCGGATTGGTCTCCAATACGAGAAATAGGCGAAATTGGACGAAATTTACTACTACTGTGCACAAATTCATCAGCTGAGACAAGACATACTTGTCACTCAGAATTCAAATTAAGTGTTGCTTTGTGAATTTCATGAGCTGGGTCAAATTGACCCAGAGGAAAATTGCTGAAAATAATTTCTTCTGGCCAGAACCAAAAATTTTCCTGGGAATTTGTCTCGATTTTTAATTGTATCAGAGAATTTTGTGAGATGTCACAAGACGTCGCCGGATAGAAAGCCATCCTACACTGTACAGAGCTGTTTAAACAAGGGGGTGGGTCAATTTGACCCTGGTTATGCATTTAAGGGTTAAAGAGTTCCATTAGCACAATTAAAATAATTATCAAAAAACTTAAAGATTAATAACAAAAAGCAATGATATGAGAACGAAACTTCACCAAAAAGTCTTCCCATTTATATATATAAGTTAATGTAATTTTCTTAATGTGTATTAGTCTCCTCTTGGCAGCAAATTAGGTATGAAAGTGACAAAGTTGTATATACGATAGAATCTTCAATTTATTTGTATCCAATATGACGCTGCTCCTGAGCAGAACCCCCTTCAATGGCTGGCAACGGGGCTTCCACGGTCAAGATACCATCGGTAGAAAGTGATGAAGTAATCATCTCCGGATTCGTGCCACGAGGAAGCATAAACTCTTGATTGTATTCACGATAGACAGACTTCTGGGGAGTCTTCTCCTCGTGTTTGGCATTCACAAGCAGTCGGTTGTCTACAGTTTTGACAGTAACCTAAACAAATGAAATCGCTTGTACCAGCCAAAACAAACCAGTATCTGTAGTTACAATTGAAAAGATTAATGTTAAATAAAACTTGATTTGATACCTAAGAATATATATAATATATACGTATCTGTCATAATATGTGTGTATAGCGGAAAGACCTGATTCTGTAAGCGGACCAACAGCCAATAAGCCCATTTTGTCAGACAGGCCTGAATAATTCGAAAATCAAACCAACAAGTCTAGAGCCATACCCGACAGGATAGGTGCGAGAACATTAGCCTATTAGTTTTTATAAATACTTTTGATTAAGTTTTTAGTCCACACAACCGGAGCTAGAAGCACCACAAAGCAATCCGGCAGAAGCCAACGAGAAATGGTACTGTATATACAAGGTGAACACAGGAATTTTTCATAAAGTCACCACCTCAATCACTTCCTATTTTAACAGTTGCATGGTGCATGCATATACAGAATGGGAATCTTTCAGGAAACCTCCCGGTCCAGATTCCGCAAAAATTGACCAAATCGGGTGAAATTTGACCTGGCTTTTTCCTACAGGGGGGGGGGTGGGGGGCCCCCAGAAATTCGTTCCCCCCAGACATGGGTCCCCCCAGGATCCCCCCCAGGATTCGGGCCTTCCCCCCCAGAACTCTAAAATGCCCGGAAAAATAGGGTTTTGAGGGTAAATTTTGAAAAATTTTTCCGGCTTCGCCGGATTTTTACCCATTTTTAAGCATTTTTTAGCTATTTTAAGCTTAAATTTAAGTTAAAAATAGTTAATTTTTTAGCTCAGCAGCAAAAAATCGCTATTTTTAGGCATTTTTTGAAAAAATTTTCTCCCCCCCCAGAAATCGGAGCCCCCCCCAGACTTCCCCCCCCCTGAAATTTTTGCCTAGGAAAAAGCCAGATTGATATGGGTATGTTTTCGACCACGCTGAGTTCAAATATCGCAAACTTTGCCGATTTCGCGGAATTAGATTTTTGTTCGATTCGTAAGGAGACAGGGACCAAGGCGAACCGAAAAAGTTTTGTCCTCGATTTTGCTGAAAACTAACGTATAGGGGTCACAGAATACGAATATAAAGTCGGTTTTTGTTAACTCAGTACAAGGTAAAGTCATTAGCTAAAGATGTAGGCCTGTACTGAGCTAACGAAAAACTGAATAGAAAAACGGGCTTCAGATTCGTGTACAACGACCCGAAAACATTTATACGCAACTTTTTAGCAAAATCGAAGATATCGGTTTCCCTTGGTTCCCCCCTTACGAATAGAAAATCCAATTATCATTAAACATACGTCTTAACCATTAGGAACAATTCAATGTAGGGGCAATGGAATCGCCTGCGTGGAAAATCCGATGGATATGGATCCTATCAACTAGAGGGAAAAATGCCCTAAACGGGCATGCAGTGGCTTGATTAAGGAAAGAAGTAAAGGCGGAAAAATGCCAATATAATTGACAGTCGGCACTGAAAATAATAGAAACTAGATTCAGCGCCGAATAGGGAAAGCAGTCGGCGCAGAAAATTATAGAAACTAGATTCAGCGCCGAACAGGGACAGCAGTCGGCGCGGAAAATTATAGAAACTAGATTCAGCGACGAATAGGGAATGCAGTCGGGTAGCGTGGAACAGGCAATTCCTCCGTCCATCCTATTCGCGTGAATTTCGGTATGTCCAGCTCAACGTTCATTTCTCTAACAATGTTACCTTCGATAATCTGATTAACTCTGACTGGGTTTATACCTACTCCTTTGAATTACAATATGTTTATATCGGCAGCCGCTTTCTCGTGCAACTTTATCTTAAACAGTAAACTAGAAACTGTTCCTGGGTTGTCTACTTTTAGACTTCTTGAGCTTCGCGACTGTAGCATACGTATCTACTGCCATCGCGTTTTAATGTCCTAATATAGACAGGATTAAAATTTCATTTTGGCACATACTTTTATCGGCTTTCCTAACACAACATTTTTAACGATCAATGACACTTTTAATTTGTTTTAGACTACTATTATTAAGAGCGAAATTATTAAAACTCCAAATGCGTAACAGAGTATTTTTAGTTGGAACTAGTAATACTAATAGACAATGCAGTTTATAAACTTTTTGCAGAAGACAGCAGCTCCGGCTTTAACTTTATGCTAAAGAACAAAGCTAGCTAGCTACAGCACATTTCGTTCACATGATCTAGTGATGGGCACTGGATATCCGGATATCCGGATAATTTTTATATCCGGATAATATCCGATTTGAGAAAAATATCCGGATATCCAGATATCCGTGTACATTTCAGTCAAAACAATGAAAAATTAGAAAATTTTTGACAAAAATTTCAAAAATTGTAAAATACTTTTCAAAAATTCCTCTGAGAATATTTTTGAAACGAAGGTTGAGGCTTGGTTGCATGATAGACATTCACAGCTTGTCAAAAAATTGACAGAAAAATTGAAAATTTAACTGCAAAATCGAAAAATTTTCTTGAAGTTCAGTTTGGAATTGGCGGATAACCGGATATCCGGATATCCGTTAACGCAAAATAGGCGGATATCCGGATATGAAAAAATATCCGGTGCCCATCACTAATAATGACACCTAATGCTAACTGCGTTAGTTCATGATCCACAATCAACCACGAAGTTTCTGCTCTTCGAAAGCATACTTTGCTTACACAAACGATATGGCTGAAGCCTGCCTCATTTCAAACGCAGTATATACCACGTTCTGGGGTAGTGCAGAGCAGTTCACGCGAATAGGAAGGACGGAAGAATTGCCTGTTCCACGCTACCCGACTGCATTCCCTATTCGGCGCTGAATCTAGTTTCTATAATTTTCAGCGCCGACTGCTTTCCCTATTCGGCGCTGAATCTAGTTTCTATAATTTTCTGCGCCAACTGCTTTCCTATTCGGCGCTGAATCTAGTTTCAATTATTTTCAGCGCCGACTGTCAATTATATTGGCATTTTTCCGCCCTGACTTCTTTCCCTATTCAAGCCACTGCATGCCCGTTTAGGGCATTTTTCCTTCTAGTTTCTTGCATTTTCCACTGTAGCGCTTTCTTCGCAGGCTTAATAAATAACATGAATAAACTGCCGTAAAAACGATTTGAAAAAACCAGATAGGACGTATTATGTATTGCAAGCACATTTAGGACATTTTTGTCATTTGTACGGAGCATTAAACGTTTATATTGGTTTGTGCGTGTGCCAAAGGGTTCATCTGAAGAGAATTAGGTGGGTGGGGTCGGTTCATCGGAAAACAAGATGACGGGGGGGCCGAATTCCCACCGGGGAGGGGGGGGGTCGTAGCGCTGCGTGGGGTTGGGACAATTTGTAAAAACGCAATTGTTTCCGTTCGTATATAAGTGTACATCAGCGAGTTTTACAAAGGTTTGTCGGAAAACATGAACTGAACAGGGCTGAACTCCCACCGGGGGGAGGTAGTCGTGCCCGCGTGGGGTAGGGAAAATTTGAAAAACGCTTTGTCTCTTGTCTTTGTCTTTGTCTCTGAAAACGTGTCCAAATGGAATTTTGGAACACAGGATGAAGGGAAACCGAACGCCCACCGGGGGGGGGGGGTCGTAGCGCCGCGTGGGATTGGGAAAATTTGAAAAACGCAATTGTTTCTGCATCAGAAAACGTTTATAAAGAGTTTCTCGGAAAACAGACCGGGGGGGGGGGCGGTCCGAGCGAAATCGAAGTTGGGCCCCATATCCAGGGCGTCACAAGCCACTATTAGAGGGGTCCTCCAATGACCAAGTTTGCTTGCCTCACCAAGGGCTTCCAGTTGATACCAAACTTGGCCACTTTTGGAAAAATCGATTTTTGGCCATTTTGGACCGGTCTGGCCCCTGGTGAGGGCGCCACAGGCCGCTGGGTTCAATTTGTAGGGGTCCTCCAATGACAAAAATTGTTCGCCTCAGCAAGAGCGCCGAACTTGACTACTTTCGGAAATTTTGAATTTTGGCAATGTTTTGACCAGTCCGGACCCCTTTCCAGGGCGCCACAGACCGGTAGAGACATTTTAGAGGGGTCCTACAATGACAAAAAATGTTCGCCACCAAGGACTTTCATTTGATACCAAACTTGGCCACATTTGGAAAAATCGATTTTTAGCTATTTTGGGCCGCTCCGGACCCTGGTCAGGGCGCCACAGGCCGCTTTGTCCAGTTTGGGGGGTCCTCCAATGACAAAAAATGTTCGCCTCATCATGGGCTTTCATTTTATACCAAACTTGGCCACTTTTGGAAAAATCGATTTTTGGCCATTTTGGACCGGTCAGGACCCTGGTCAGGGCGCCACAGGCCGCTGGGGCCACTTTGGAGGGGTCCTCCAATGACAAAAAATGTTCGCCTCACCAAGGGCTTTCATCTGATACCTTGATAACTTGGCCACTTTAGGAAAAATCGATTTTTGGCCATTTTGGGCCTGGTCCACGGTCCGGACCCCTGGCCAGGGCGCCACAGGGGTCCGGGCGAAACCTACTATAGCCTATGCCGTAGTCCTCCCGCAGCCCACCCCAAATACCAAATAAGAAAGACCTGCTCACTGTGGATCTTTCTGTATAAGCGGCTAAAGTTGGAGTTGCGACACGGTTGGGCTCAGCACCATCAGGGTGCCTCCCAGCCCGATGGATAGGTCTTAGAGCGAAACTAATGGGCCCTTTAGATTCACCATATAGGGGTTCCTATTCGTATACAAAACCTCAGGCCAGCAGCTCTTATGTGTATGGCTCCACAGTCCGTAGGCCCAGACCCCCTTTTACACACTAACTTTCGACCCCTGGCCAGGGCGCCACAGAAGTCAGATAGAAAATTCATATACCCTATGGCAATTAGGGCCACGGGGCCATGCTCCTCGCCGAACCTCAGACCCCTTGACCTGCTCAATTGAATCTTGACAAACGAATTGACCATTTTGGAAAAAAACTGTCCGAAAAAATCGAAATCCTGCTATGTACGCACACCTATGATGGGTTCTACCTGCACCATACTTATTTGCCCAGAAATGGGGAAAAAGTTGTTCAAAAAAACCATTTGGTATAGGAGAGCAAAGACCTCCGACCTCTAGGGTGGGGGGGGAAATAAAAGTGAGAGAAAGTCGCGCATTGAAACATTCAATCTTTCAGATCTCAAAAACGGCTCAGCCGATTTTGCTCAAATTTGCAGAGCATGGACCCCTCGTGAAGGGGTTTCTACTGGTACAATACCAAGGCTCTAGCTCAACTCCTCCGCCGGCACCAGGGGAAACTATGTTCCAACACTGCGCAATACGCCTTTTTTCCCTATTCTAGGTAGTGCGCTGACGCGCACTACCTGAATGGGGATCCCCACAGGTGTTCCCTGGCATCCGTCTGACCAACGGCGCTAAATGGTTTCAAATTCGACGTGACATGGTTGATGCTTCCCCTTACTGTAATTATCCTGAGTCCTGTCGGTGGAGCTGGATACTTGCAGTCCTTAGTTATGCTGCGGAGCGGGTGGACCTCTTGCCCTTTTCCGAGCTGCCCTTTGCGGCCTACTTTGCTAAGACATCTGCTGGGTGTGGAGGCTGGCTTATTTTTACTGGGGGGGGGTGGGGGCCGCCCCCCATTCGGCGACCTCCCCCCCATTCGCGGTCCCCCCCCCCCCATGAAAAGCCCCCCCATAAATTTCGACCTCCCCCCATAACCCCCCGTAACCCAAAAAATTGCCAATTTTTACCCTAAATTTTCGAAAAATTTTCCGGCTTCGCCGGATTTTTTACGAAATTTTCACTATTTTAGCATAAAAAACACCTAAAATTAGTCATTTTTAGCGATTTTTGGCATTTTTTGCACAACAAACGTAAAAAATTAGCAAAACTTTTTCAAAAATATGCCGTTCCCCCATTTTTGGTGAGCCATGGGGGGCAACTTCGAGCCTCCCCCCCCCCATAAATTTTGGCCTAAAAATAAGCCAGGGAGGTGGAGGGTCCCCACAGGGATACGCTCCGCGGCCGCAAAGAACAACAATTAAATATAAGTAGACGTACTTCTTCAGGTCGATAGTTTTCCACATTGAATCGGAGTCTCAATTTCTTCCCATCCGACTCATCCTTGATCAGAGGGGACTGGATGGAGTCAAAGTAGGGATCGTAGCGACGCGGACCGCCGTCGTGATGAACCACAGACTTGTGGTGCGAAGAAGGTATGGACTCAGTCAGTGGTGGCGGTGGCTGATAGCTCCCTTGAAACATTCGCGGAGTGTACCTTAAAATAAAATAGATTCGAAATACGTAAATTAGATACGATTACGCCAACACCAAGAATCATGTCCCTGAGACCCTGAAGCCGGAATGAAGACATTTTCTAGTGGCTAGCTTAAACTGTTAAATTTTTTCAATCGAAAGAAACTCCATAGCGCCGCAGCAGTGCCGTTTTGACGCATCTTTAAATGTCACAACTTATAAATATCTGCTGAATTGTATAGTAGATATATACAGAACGAAACTGTTCCATTTTAAAACCGTTGTGTAGGACATCCGGCAAAGTTTTATGCATATAAAAATGAGCAAAATCAGTGACCATTAAACATGTTTCATGGAGTTCCCCTTAAAATCACCCTTCTTTAACCAAGTGGGTACCAAATTTGCTAATAAAATTTGCACAGAAGCTTTCTAAACGCTTCCAGGTTCCCCGGACATTTTACCCGAACTAAACTCTGATAATGCTTGTGATAAGGAAAGGACGACGCAAGTATGCTGCAAAACTATCATTCCAATTTCTAGCATATCTTTAGTTCAACTTATGCCTCCCCCTCCGTCAAAATTTCTTACCCCAGGCACCAACACGAAAAACTCTCTCGTGTGCTCAATGTGTAACTCTAAGCTAAAATTTAACAAAAAGAAGAACAACTGTTTCTTACGACTCAAACTCTCGTCTTAATCGGTCCATTTCATCTTGAACTCGCATCATCTCAGCCTCAAAATGATCCCTAATGTTCCCGTATTCGTCCTGGATCACACTTCGACCGGAGTGATGCACATCAATTCGACGCTCTCGACTCGACATCTTCACAATTCAAAAGAGACACACAGTTTTTGTGTAAGTTAAACTGCTTCAAATCCTCCAAAATACAGTAGACTCACAATGCGGGGACAGATCAGCTACTTTTATCTGCAATATAGGTTAAACAACAGTAATAAGCGGCTGTTACATGCACTACAAGAAATGACAAATAATAGACAGCAATGTATGAGCTAAAATTATGCCACAATTGCTGGCACAAGCAAAAAATTAGGAAAAAAAGAATTGAAAGAAGGCACTACTACGAAGTCGTGATAGACTACTTGCATTTGACAATGAAAAATTGCAGTCTCAGCAAAAAAGCAAGTTCATATAGAAAAGTTACGTGTCTATAGTAGCAATTCAAAGCAACACAATTCAACACAAATTGACTCAAATTAAAAAGGTGTCAATATCACTACAGTTTATAGATAAATTTCGATGATGTTATAAATATATATTAGTTCAGCAATGGCAAACAAATTATCACACAATTGTTCTAATGCCTTATGATTCATGAATACCTATGAAGCACACTAATAAACGAATATATTCGTAATAATCAGATTAATTTCTAAATAAATATCATTAAATTTAGCTCCGAGTCCAACTACACAAACAAGCTTTCGCACGGCGGCTAAAATTTTTCTCAAGTGAATTCTCATGCAAGCAAGAAGAAGACATTTAATATGTCCTTTAACAGGGCAAGGAAAGGCCGACAACCTTTATACCAAAATTGATGGTTACAGAAGCAAGCCGAACACCGGATAAAGATGTTATATATTTAGGTTACAGAAGCAAGCCGAACCTCAGATAAAGATGTTATATACTTAATCTTCTTTTCCTTTCCTCCTCCTCTTTCCTACACTCTATTCAAGTTACCCCAAAGCTTCACATTTGAATACTAAAGGTACGAACGTATTGTACATATAAAATTACCTACTGGCTGGGATGAACTGAATAACACAAATGAACTAACAGAGCACAAAAGCTGAACACGGTTTCAAACACAGCAGAAAGGAAATATGAAGCGGCTAAAGAGGATCTTTAGACTAGAGAATACATATCTAGAAAGTTCAGTTGAGATTCGTGCTCTGCGACTCCAAAAACCGCCACAAATAGTACAATATTTTCGCAAAAAAGCAAATTTATATAATCAACTCACTGCCCTCCCAACCCCCTTTCGGAAAAATCGAAAAAGTTAATTTTTTGATGCTGACCTAGCATTAATAGACACTCATCAGAGGCCACTTATGTTACCTCCCCGTGGACAGCAAACGGACAAGAGACGGCGAGACGAAGGACAAAGGTTAATTTAAAATACCGAATTTCACACAACCAAAAAATGAAATGTTTGAATTCAGCATGCTTGGAAATATATCTCATTGTATTATTTCTTTTATAATTAATCTTATTCTATATTTCTAATCTCGATTGATCAATTTAAAAAGCTTTGAGCACTAAGGGGCGCTTGTGACAAGTGACATTTTAATTCTGCCTGGGAGTGGCTAGACGAGTCACTGTATATTTATTGTCATACTTAAGAACAACGAAAAATGTAAGAGTAATATGTGATGAAGCAGTTAAAACAATTTTTCAGAAATTACCGCCTAGAAAACCTTATTTTCAGTATCTTCGATATATACAGGCGCTTAAACCTAACGCTCACCAGGAGGAAACTTAGCCCAAAACGTCAACATCGACAACAATAATAACAACAACAAGCGAATTGCTAGAATAGACAGACACAGATAGATTGGAGAGAGATTGATTGAAAGTAGCAAAAGTTTTTCCCGACAGACTGGTTTGAAATAGACGACGTTTTTCAGCACTGCAGCTGCCACTTTGATTTCCATAAGCTAACAAAATATGAACAGAGCATTACGTACACAGGCGTTAACCAGAAATTTCTCAGACGAAAACACTCTATATAACGTTATCAATGCTAGACTGCACGCACAGACAACACACTCATCCAAAGGTCCTACTCTACTATATATATATATATATATATATATATATATATATATATATATATATATATATATATATATATATATATATATATATATATATATATATATATATATATATATATATATATATATACTCTCTGAATAGATAACTTAACTGAATTAATAAAAATAATACATCCACAAAATAATAAAATACGTAATATGTAAAATGCAAGATATATTGTACATATGTCAAGGAAGAAAGAAAAAGCTAGAAATGCGAGAAAGAAAAACAACAGATTTATTACCAGGCAGCACCATGGCGGCTCTGCTGCATATAGTAAGCGAGATTTTCCTTTTCTATTCTTTTCAAGTGAAAATATAAGAAAAAATTCAACAGATGTGGAAAAAGTTTAATCAATTTTAGGAAATTTAATTAGCTAGTTTGCAATTAAGTCAACAAAAGAACGTTCGTACACACAACTGGAAGCCCCGCCCTCGGGGCACTATCAGTTAGACAATCTCAAAGAAAACAATGTGTTGGAGAAAGAGTTTCGGAAAAAATGGGAACAGAAAACGAAAGCTTCCAGTTACTTGGATGATAAGGAAGACTTGATTCGCCCGAAGAAAACAGCTAAGCAAGCTTAAAATCCTATTCAAACATATAACTAGGACGTGGCTAGCACTAGCACTACATATTATGTATGTATATACATGGACGTACGATGAATGCTTATTTATCCCAACTTGAACTAGTGCAGAAAAAATCATTACGTATATATATACTCGTTTCCAACCTCTCTACTAAGCAAGGTGTATTAAATCTATAAACGAACCTAACGCACAAAAGCGCCAAGACATGGTTTATGAAATTATGCTAACACCAAATTTAGCCTAAACTACGGGTGTAAATAGTTTTTATTCCGCCGGAGGCGGAATACTTGTAATGACTTGACCCTGATTTGGTAGGAAAGTTCAGGACACCTTCACATTGTGGCCTATGTTTAACACATAATCCTAGTCAGTGTGGTTTTTTCCAGTGGGGGGTGTCCTGGCTGAAATTTGTTTGAAGCAACTGTTGCCGAAGAATTAAAATTTTATGCAAGCTGTCCATTATTTTTGTTTCTTTTAAATTACGTTTAAATTAAGATTTTAAACGTTGTTGGACAAGGGAGGCTCACACTAATCTCAACTGCATCATTTGTTTTGTTTCCCCCTTTGGCAGACTTGAAATTCACTACTGAGAGAAGCTGAGAAACGGGAATATGCAAATGAGATTAACAGCCCAAAAAGCAGTTTGTATTGAGCTGTGAATCAGAGCAGCGGCTGCTGCACTGCTCCAAGGATTCGCCGAAAATTAAATGTGTCAGAATGCGTTTAGGTGCGCCTAATTGCTGGAGAACACGATTTTTAGCAAACCGAGTAATCTAAGACTTCTACACAATTTAAGTACCTGCTCCACCGATCCAAATCATCAGATTTATTTCAGATGTATGTGTACATATTATGGAAAATAAAACTTTTATGGAACCCACAATTTTTAAAAAACCATTTTAAAAACCTTACCAACGCCTTTTTGCCATAAATTGTAAATTTTGCATTTGTACTTCGAGTAGGCAAATCTTTTCTATGAAGTATGACGTTGCGTTTAAAAATTTTATGTTGTCTGCATGGTTGAAGTTTGCAGAAATATAAGCATAATAGTTACCGATAAAAAGAGGCATTGTGATCTAATATTTTATGTATTGTATTTATGTATAAAGTGTTAAAATTGAAAAATTGATTACTGATTGGTAGAAACTTAAAAGACTGCAATATTTTTGTGCCATGATAAGAAAATAGCTCCCAAGTAGACGTTTGGTCAAATGCAAACCGACTGGTAACTTAACGTGCTTATTTCCTGTCTGTCTTTAAACGTTTAAAGATAAAAGTACTTTGTGATACAATGATTAAATGCAATAATAACGGAGTACAAAGGTTTGCAACGAACGAACTTTCAGTTCTGTCAGATGGACTCCTCGCGGTCGCGGGTAGATCGTTTTTCAGTACAGTTTCAGTCTTGCGAAATGTGCACCCACCGGAGTTTTCATCAATTGCGAAATCTTGCAAGGTGTTCACCAAATGCAGTATATATTATAATAGTTCAGACGTATCGTTGAAACATCACAGTGAAGCATAAACCTGGTGCGGAATTTTGTCCCTTTTTAGGGGCTACTTGTTGAAATTGTGCTAACCAAATTCAGCATAAACTACAGGTGTAAAACTGGTTATCACATCACAAAACAGTCCATAATATTTCCATATTCATAGAAATCAGTGTTCCCCGTTTCAGCAAAACTATTTCTAGAAAGTTTGAAACAATCTTTCTGCAAGCTCAACGATGCTACTTAAAGACGATTCTTCTCAGAAAGTGGATTTGACTCTATGATAACTCTCCAAATCTTAATCCACTTTAGATTGAAACAATACAAACAAACAGAAAAACAAAAACCAAGGGAAAACATAAAACAAAGAGTCACTATCATCAATACCTACATTTAAGAAAGCCGTGTTTAAACATATACAAATACAGCGGGGGAAAGCAAATACTTCAAACACACGACCACTTAGAAAACAAAGAACTTTACAGGATAAAGAGATGCCTTGCGGATAAACGAAGGGCCAAAGCTAAATAGCAGCAGCAGAAGCAGTTCCCCAAAGTAAATATCCTAAGCAAATAAAACAGCAATAGGCAATAAAAATTTGGATTAAAATAAACTGGTTAATTCTTCAGAGTTCAGACCCAAAATGTCAAAATGCAGACGGTAATATGCGCACTTTTCCAAAAACTTTCACTGACAGGACCAGTTTAACATCTTAAGTTGGTGGCCAAGTGAACTGGTTTTCTCAAACTTCACAAATGCCGCCCGCCAAGTAAAACTGAAATCAATGAAACATAAAGTTTTTGCACAAACAAATATTACTCAGCCATCTTAAACGTGCAAGCCGCAGTGCAGTCGACTTTCGCAATCTTTCAGAATGTCTGAAATGTCAGAAGTAAAAGATTTAACGACCGGCATTTACATAACTTTAGTCATAGTAAAGCTATTTATTTCAAAGCAGTATTCAAAAAATTAATTTATGCGCGCAGCTATGTACAAGCAGGTACATATAGTTGGGCTGTTAGAACTCCAGTGCTCGGTTAGCTGCTCTTTAACTGCTCCAGTTCTTGAACAACTGCAAAGAATAATAAAATATACGGGAGAAATAGCTGTCTGAACAGTGGAACTGCAAAGAAAAATAAAAAATTCCGAGAAAAGGCTGTCATTATACGTTGGGTGGTAAAAGGTTATAAAACTCGTAACGACGAAAGTGAATACAAGTAAAAAATTAAAATAAAAAATTTAAAATAGTGAAGCAGAGTAATGTGATCAGTCAAAGTTATGTACTTTAAGTTTGCTTGGACTCCGGTGCACGTCGCCTATTACGATGTGGTAAAAGCATTGCTTCAATCCTGACCGGCCCGTCGGTCCAACTCAGTGTGTTGAGGATTTTGGCTCGCGGCTCGGCTCGGCTCGCGATCTGAGCCGGCAACAATTTCTGCCGAGCCGAGCCGGCCACAACGAAAATTGTAATTCGACCAAATTTCCCTATCATATTTCAGAACTTGTACAAACAAAATCGCCAACAAAAGAAACTAAAATTTGTTGCTAGCACACAAAGGTTTATAAGCTGTTTTTCAAGACATTTGACCAAGACAAAGTGAAAATAAATAAAATTTGAAGCTTGACGAGACGAGCCGAGCCGACCCACTTTCAAAATTCTCCCGAGCCGAGCCGACCTCATTTTCTCGCAAGCCGAGCCGGAAAAGCTCGGCTCGTCCTCATCTCTAGTGTGTAAATCGCAAAATTATTAGGATGATATTATTATTTTCATCTATGTAACAATACACAAAAAGTGAAAATATTAAAGTAAATAAAGTAAAAAACTATCAAATGTCATTAGCACTGGAGGACTTTTGGGATCAATAACTTTCCTTGTACGCATCTTCAGCAGATTTAAGCTTACATACATACTTAGATGTTTTCTTGTTTGCACCTAAAAATTTTCATTTCCTGCTGTGTACTACACAAGGTCCTCTCACTGTCTCGGTTCCACTCTCGTATATGGACAAAGCCCAACAGTTCTGTGAATTAATCCCCACTGAAGTGCTACTGCAACTGCAATCTTCACTACTACTGTTTTCTACTACTTATTTGACTATATTATATTATACCGTAATATGTACAATGGAACAAATTCAGATATGCATTTCTCCGTATTTGAGGAAAGAACAATACCTAGTTTAAATGCACAAAACCAATGGACATTTTTATTTTCAACGAAGACAAGCAGATTACAAAACGACAGAAAAATAAGCAGGACAGGCAATTCGGAAATAACAACAACAAACACGTTACGATAAATATTCTTTTTCGAGGTGTACCTCCGGAGAAACTTTCCGACAAATAATTCACAAATATAAATCATTGTGTGAGAATATCGAGGAATATTTCAAAACACCCCCCAGAAACGACGGGACACGAAAATCACATTAATTTAATGAAACAAAAAAGCCAGGATTGTCTGATTGGTCAATCAGGTCAACTATTCCATGGGTTGAGGAGGTCGCAAATTGGGCGGGGGGAGGCGGAGGTCTGGCCGGAAATGAAGGCGGAGGTGGCAGTCTGGCTCCACCTGGTCCTGCCATCGGCATTCTGGGAGGTGGAGGCGGCCCGCCCATTGGTCTGGGCGGACCTCCTCCGTGCCCGGGCGGCATGCCCATGGGTGGCATTCGTGGTGGCATGGGATTTCGCGGTGGCCCGCCTAGATTTGGCGGCATAGCCGGAGGACGGGGCAAGGGCGGCGGTGGAAGTGCTGGAGGTGGGCCACCGGCCGGCCCAGTCTGGGGTTTGGGAAAGTCTTTCGGTGGAGCTGGTAAATCAGGAACGGCTCCGCTCGGCCCTGAACTACTGTCGTTCAGTTTGAAGGCGAACTGCAGGAAAAACTAAAAATACAAGCACGAGATGAATCAGGTTAGCACTGTATCCAGTTGAGATAAAATTATAACGTCATCTTTGCTGAAATTGCAGACCGAAACCAGTGGAGATAATTACTCGAAAACTGTGTCAGCGGAAGCAGGCAATCCCGGCCAGCCTCGTTTAAGCAAGTCACTCAAACGTAAACCAATAGAATAAAGAGTGAACGCTCACGCTCCACAACTTTAATGAAATAACTCCACAAATCCACAATTTTAATGAAATATGCATGTATAATATGCTAATAATATTAGGGATGCACCGAGGCCTGACCCAGGCCCCGGTAGTCAGGCCCCGACCAAAATTTAGCAAGATTTTCTGGAGTTTGACATTTTTTGACTAAAACTTTGGAATTTCGAAATTTAAAAATGGTTGCAAATCGTTTAATTTACCACCAATTTGAATGATAACAACAATAGTAGCATAATGTCCACCTGAAATTAGTACAAACCTTGAATTTTTAAAAAATTATGGAAGATTTTCAGGCCCCGACCTCGGTAGTGGTGACCCCGGTGCATCTCTAGCGACCGTACGGGTGCTAGTTTCCAGCTATAGATCATTGCTAACTTCGTTTAACAGTACAGGAGTTTAGATCTAGAACGATTACTCAGTTTGGGTCTAGTATTAATCTAGTCCACTAGATTAATTACGGGCGTAAACATAAAGCGTTGTTCTGCAAAAGCATCATACTGAAATTTTTTTCGTTTTTGTCCACATCACAAAAAGCACTTCAAGTAGACTAGACGAGACTGTACGTAATACCCGTCTCTCACTTTCCAAAGAAAAAGAAATGCAACCGGCTGGTGATATTGCCAAGTGCTTCTTAATATCCGCACCCCCTCAGATCTCATACACGTAAGACCCAGCCTGATGGTAGGCGCAATGGTAAGTTGTCCGATGTGGCCTGGCGTATGGCGAGGAACGCTTAATACGGAAATGTCACTAGAGAACCAATTTGCTTATTGCTATGCAAAAGCCCAGAAAATGTTCAGTCTATAAATTATAGTATAACTTAACTAACTATAAAACAAATTTATTTTTTGCGAACATCGCAATATTCGCTAAAGCTTAGCGAAGTTCGCAAAGTTTTGGTGAGGTTCGCGAAGATTTAGCGATGTTCCTTCAATAATCGCCAAACTTTGGCGAACTTCGCGAAGGCATAAAATCTTTAGACTAAAACTAGATGTTAAAAATCTTCTGTCAGTTTTTGTTGGATATGGAGAAAATCCCTCGCAACAGCTAGCTAAAGATTTCGCGAACTTCGCTAAACTTTTTGCGAACTTCCCTAAATTTAGCGAAATGTTGCTTGCAATTGCTGTAGCTGTGCTCAAAAATTCAAATAGACAATAGACAAATAGACAATAAGTAGGCGCATACTGTACATACGTACCTGTTTCGTGTCCTTATTCCATAGTGTCCAGAATCGAGAACTGTCTTTGTCTACCTCTCTGCTAGGAACCTTAAAAAGAAACAATGCATCATCCGGTGTCAATTTCACAAAACTTCACAAATTGCAGATATAATGGTTCACACTGACATATTATATATAACTAAAAACTAAAAAGGACAAATTGCACGAATTTTGAAACGGTTTTTGTTTACTTCATTTTTCAACACAATTTCAAAAATGCCTGCTAATTCGTTTTGTTAAAACTGAATGGTTTTAAAAAAATATGCAACATTTGGAGAAATTTAGAAATTAAAAGTACTAAAAGTGAATTTTAAATAGTATGTAGTTAAATAGTTGATTAAATATATAGTTAAAGTATATAGTTAAATTATATAGTAAAATTCGCTCCTCACAATTACACAAAACCAGATGTCAGTGTCAATTTATGCATGAAAAATCCGCTCAGGAGGCAACTTTTCGCAATTTTCGTACTGCGGAGATTTTAACTTCTTTGCTATTTTGACCGTCTAGGTTGTGATAAAAATCAACTTTTTTCAAAGTATGCTAGAAAAATTGCGACATTTTTAACTTT
>JASAND010006973.1:0-27006 GCA_030248195.1 Trissonchulus latispiculum
CACCTGATCCCAATCGGACCCCTCTCGATGATTCCAGCGGCGAACAGCAGGACCAAGCTCTACCGCGAGAAGCAGACCGCCACTGTAGATGATGACTCTGTGAAAACCATCGTAGCGACAAATTTCCAAAGCTACGAATTACAGCATGAATCGCGAAGCTCTCTGATTGGTTTGTTTCTCTGAGTTCAAAACCGAAGCTTAATTTCCTGAAAATCGTATGCCGAAATAGATTCCAATCCCGCCAATGCTTAGGTTTCCCGTTATCCCGACAAACACCATCTGTCCACACTCTGACTCGTCGATCTGGATTGATGTAAACAGTTCCCACGACAATTTCTTCCTCATTGTTGGCACAGATCGAATGAAAGTTGCGCGCAGCGTTGGTAGGACATAAAAGGACTGAACCGAGCTAGAGTGTGGATTCTCAAGTGATCGGGACAACGTCTTCTTTCCGGCGGCCTTCCTCATCATTTGGAATCCTTTGGAAGGCGCTTATATTTTTGAATCCAGCCTGATCGTCAAGTGAACTGCTCTACCGAGTTTATTTCGAAAGGGTTTACACCCACAATGAAAGCAGCCTTTACCTTAGGGTTTACACCCGCCTAATACTGTATCATTTCTTCCAATCCATGTCCGTATCAGTCTCTTTTCGCCTGGATATGTAACACGAGACTCTTTGGTTCATTAGAACGCAAAAATTTATCCTTACCTTTGACATTTTCCAATGAATCTCAATTCCTGGACTTTTCCACTGCTAGAATCTCTTACTGCCATGAACAGTCATTCCGTCTTAGATTTGCTCAATGGATCATTCCATCTGCATTACTGGTTTACACCCATCAGATATGCCAAAGAACTGATCCCAAATGTCATATCTCGCACAGTTTTGGTGACTGCATAATTTTTGTGTCATATTTTTTGTGATCTTTATGATAATCCTGGTAACTTTGGTAGCTTTATTAGAAAATTTCTAGTTTTGTTATTTTTGTCCGGTACGTAGACTATGTATATGTGCTGTATTTTTCTGTTTTGTTCACATAGTTAGTATTTATTTTGTTATTCTGGGTTAACTCGTATTTTGTATTTAGTATTTCTGTTTATTTAGTATTTGATACTAGTATTTTATGGAGCACCCCAAATTTATATTTACTGGTTCTGCGTTGCATGGCTTTTGACTAGTCAGTTCTTTGTCATTTTCTTTTGTGTTCTGTAGTTTCTACTTTTCTTGTTAGTGATACTAGTTTGCCTCGAAAGTATTTACTCACGAATTTGTTCTTTGTTTGTTCCTGTTTTTTCCGTTTGATTAGTACGTAAGTTCTTTAACCACTTGGCTTTTAGTGCGTGTATTCAATACGTGTATATTTTTCCTTACAGTTATTTGTCTGTTGGTTGGTATAAATGTTTGAATGTATGAGTTGTTTTTCTTGTAGAGCTTTGTTTGGCCTTACGCCAAACCTTATTTCTCAACTGTTTGCATAATACTTTGGAAGCTTTATGCATTAGTCTTTTTGTAATAGTATGTATAGGTTAGAGTATTTTATTTGCCTCTACGGTACATTAGTTGCCTTATATTGGTCTGTTGTTTTCTATGGTCAAGCGTTTGGCTTGTACCTTGGTCGAAATTATTTTAAATTCATTTATAAAGAGTTAGTAAATACCTATGGGATTGGGTTTGGTATTTTTTCCATTAGGACAGGTCCCTAACGGTATTAGTGGTCTAAATTCTTTATTCTTTTTCTTTTCTTAATTTTTTTCTTTCTACTCCATGTTTCCGTAAACCAGTGGAATGGAAAGGATACTCCGGACCTTCTGGTTTACTCCAACTTACTTTTTGGTATGCTTACCATACCATCTTCAAGGTAAATTACTTTACCACTACCGTTTGATCACATCCACCAAAGGAGAGAATTCCTTCTCTCTTGGCTCCTTGAGTATTCCTCTGGTTGTTCGTATTTACTCTCTCTGTAATTTTATATCTTTTCTAAACCGCTTACAGGTTCTGTTACCGGAATCTTATTTGGTATTGTTACTAATCTCCGTATTAGTATGTGTTATTCCCTTTGTATACTTGTATTTTGTATTTTTCTACTGATTTTTTATTGTTACGTAGGAAAGTGCAGTGTCCCATTTACATGGTGTCCTCGCAGGAGCTCGTCATGAGAGCCCTGGGGAGATGTAGAGATAGTATGTGTATGTAGGAGTGAATATGCAAATTACCCCCCTGTTATTTTCGTGTTTGTATCTACTTCCGTGTCTGGTCTTTGTTTACTTTGGCAGCTTACCTGCCTATATTGATTCTTATTGTCATAGGTGTTTGTCAGCCATTCGCTGGCTGGTGTATTGGCGGCGCTGTGTGTCTTTCTAAGCCTCGCCTACTTTGGGGGTCTCCCTTGAAAACTCCCTAACACATCAGTTGTGTTAGTTTCTTTCCCAACTCCAGTCGGTTATAATCGCTCGTCGGTCGCCCGATTACCATCTACTCTCGTCTGGGTCAACGCTCCGGTGTTTCCTCAACACCTACGCTGTCTCCCCCTGGGGTGTACACTGTACTGGGTTCATTCGACCCGAAGGTTTGTTTGTATTGTTGTGTGTGTGTAATGTTTGTCTGGGATTGACTGTCTGTCAGGGCTTACGCCCACTGTATGTACGTACGTCTATTAAATCATATATTCTACGGCCTTGTTATTTTGGTAGGTTAGGGTTAGTTGTTAGACTAGGCAGGTAGGGTTATTATCTGTGTTTGTATAACTTTATAGTTTGGCGAGGCTTCCCCGTCCTGGTTCCTGACAGCCAGGTCCGTTATCTATTGAGCGACAGATCCTCCGACAATTACTTGTCGGGTAGCCCAATTGGAGAATCACATTTGCGCTACAAGGGTTAGGCTTTTCTGATCTGCTGAGCCCGAATCTTAAATCTATTTTTAGATTTAGCTTTTCTTATCTTTTTCCTAGGTGTTATTCCTGATTGGGTCAGCGGCACTCTTTTGCGAAATGGACCAGGCATGTTTCAGATTGGCCCTGACAAATACAACCATTGGTTCGATGGCTTGGCTTTGATTCAACGCTTTAGAGTTGAGAATGGGAAGGTGCGTATTCGTTTGATGCAATCATTAATGATGGGTTGCATTAATGATGCAACCTGAACCTGGCATTGTTCATATCAGGATATTCGCCTATTTTTGTTGGCATATATCCGACTATCCACCATGTTTAACCTATGCCCTGTCCAAATCAAAATTATTTTTGGTTTAATAATTTTTCGGACAATGATTTAGGTGTGTGTATTAAATTGCAGTCATCAAGCCAAGCTAGAATATAGATTTCAGTAATATTTTTGTAAACTACGCATACAGTATATATATATAGCTCAAAACACGTTTAATTTTTTGTTGTAACCTTCGACCGGCTATTAAATTTTGGTGCTCATGTAACCTAACTGAAGTTAAAAGCCTATCACAATCAAAATCCTGAACAGGGTTGGGAATCTCGGTCTCGGTCTCGCTCACCCAAAAGTCTCTGTCTCGGACCGAGACCGGAAACTTTTTGAAAACATCAAATTTCAGCAAAAATTTTGTTGTTGTTGTGCTTCCGATGGTTGGCAAACGTCAATTGATCCGGACACCTGATAGGCGCCCGCATTCCTGGAGAAAGGCAATTACATTTTTAAATTTTAAAGCGAAAATTTTAAATCAATGTACCGAAAATTAACGGACGAGGTGCGGAAACCGATGTTTATGTGTTAAAGTCCCTAATACCGGTCCCTACGTCTCAAAAACTGGAAGAAATTAAGTTTAAGCTTAAATTGTTAGTCTCGGTCTCGCCCAAACCTGGTCCTGAATGTTGTTGCCAGTACAAAGTGGGGTTGTACCAAGGAAGACCTGCGCCTTCTACCTCACCTTTGTACAATCCGCCATTGAATATTGTGGAGGGGCGTGGATGCCTTGCGCGGCTAAAACCCATCTGGATTCTCTGGAGAAGTACAAAATCTGACAGCAAGAACCATCTGTGGTGCCTAACAGCAGCACCAGTGGAGATATTACGACTGGAAGCAAACCTTATCTCCCTATCCCTGAGAGGAAAACAACTGGCGGACTAGGACTGGAAAGATCGCTCCGCCTCCCTCAAGATAATCCTTGATTCTGCCCACCGAACGCTGGCCAGAACCCTCAAATCACAGCGGTCTTGGAGAACCGTGGCAACCGAAGCGCCTGCAGCCTGTGGACTGACTGCACTTCCAAGGGAGAAACCAATCTCAGCAGAATCTATCCACCCGGTCCAGCGGTATGTGGCCGTGGAAACCCACCCACATCTTGTAACCGCCGGCGTGATCCTCCAGCAGTGCGGAAATTGGCTACGGAAGCCACCCTTGCCAAACTACCGCCTGCCCCAATAACTATCTAGACCGACGGTCCAGCCCACGGTGGGAACTCCTGCGGAGGTAGCGGAGTTTATGTTGCCTTTGAAGACAGAACTGAACCAGTGGAGATCTCGGCTGCGGCAGGGCAACTCTGTTAAAGTTTTAGAGCAGAGTTGACGGCTGTAGCGGTGGCCCTCAGGTGGGTCCGAAACAACAGGCAAACAATCCCTCCCGGTGCCGTGGTCCGGCTGTTTGCGGATTCCAGATCTGTGGTTACCCTCCTTCTCAGCGGAATCAGAGGAAGCTTCACCGAAACTCTGTTTAAGTCTGGAGCAATCTGCAGGCATTAAATGATCTCAAAATGTGATTCAGAGGATGCCGGGCCATTCTGGCTTACCCGGCAACGAATCAGCGGATAGCTTGGCATCCTCCGGTTCTAAACTGCAGCAAGGAACAGTCCCTAAACCGAAAAGATCGATTCCTCCTTAGCCAAATGCGTAGTGGGAAATCATGGGTTTTGGCTTCTTACCGACATGCAATTGACCCTCTGAACCACCCTTCCCCTAACTGTATCCACTGCCACAACGACTGGGCTTATTCTAGGGAAGTTTTCTTGGGGCCCTCGAGGGGCGAGTCATTCTGGGGGGGGGCGAAAATTTTTCTAAAAACATGCTAAAAATTGCGCTATTTTTATAGTAACAAAGTTCGCCAACAAAGTTCGTTGGCAGTGCAAAAATAGCGCTTACATAGGCAAAAATCAACTAAAAATCGGCGGCGAAGCCAGAAAATGTTTGAAAATTTGGCCTTCTGAGCGATTTTTTCGGGGCAAAAGTTGGTACCAAAAGAGACACACACTTTTTGGGGGGAAGGGTGTTTATGGGGGACCCCCCCAATAAAATAAGCCCAGAACGATGTGCTAGAAACGGTTGAACATATGCTGCTCACGGGCCCGGCATTAACCATTCACTACCGGACCGACCCTGGTGGGCCCATCTCCTGACTAACCTGTCTCAGGGAAGAGCCAGAATCAGTTCTGTGCTTCCTTGGTAGCAGTGTGCTGATTGGAGCCCACCGAATATGGGACCGGATCCTGATCGACCACCCATTACGACGACGACGAACCTTAAAATTAAGGGTCCGAAATCTGGAGCAGGGATTTTTCAAAATTGGACCTTATGCTTTTCAGTATGTTTTTATAAGAAAATGTTTTTCTAAAATTAGAGTTTCAAATTTTTATTTTCAACGGTTTGCGCCTGCGTCATTTGATTTGGCTCATTTGTAGTGAATGTCGAGCGTTGTAGACAGGGAAACGTAATTAATTGACGTGTTTGAGATTATTAAATTATAGGGGGGCGCGAGAGCGACCCCCTATAATATTTGTGTAAAAGGCTCTGCGCGGCCCTATGAGACTCGTTCGAGCACCGTGCCAGCTCAATACTGAACGAAACTCGGCAAGTTTGGTATCGTTGGAATCTACACGACGAGTACAACAAGTTGCAAAAAAGTTTTGGTCAAAATTTTCAACTTTGAAAATTTTCACTTCCGGACAAGTTAGGTCCGTTTGTTTTTTTCTGTGTTAGTCACGCTTGGAAAAGGGCTATTTTGTGCAGAGGTGTTTGAAAGATGTGGACATTTTCAGCCGGAAAGGTTTACATTTTCTGAATGCCGATATGGTCCCATGTGCCCCGCGCTATATTTTTTCGCTGCCCGGCCGGCATGCCACCTGTGCGGCCGGCCAAATGTGGCCTCATGGCGTTTTTGGCCAAACAACGGCCATTTTGTGTCACGCCCACAGGGCTCAGGGAACAAGGTAGAGACACGCGGTTTGTTGCATGAACAAGTACGGAGGGGCTACTAGTGCGTAGCGTTGGCCGATTTTTGATTTAGGCCCTGGACCGTTCAGGCGGCCGGCCCAAAGGAAGTCGGTCCAAATGGCCATTTTCGGAAAAGTTTCTAAGTCCCAACTCCACAGAAAATAGTCAAAAATAGGCCTAAATATGCAGTTTTGAGCCATTTAGTGGGACGCATATAAAGGTTATCGGGGTCGCTGAACACGATGAGCATAGTCGCAGCTCTGTGCGGTGCTGCTATCGTGCTGTACTATTATGCAGCAACCATAGCACGTTGTCTGTAGACTTACTGTAAACGGCTAAACATGAAACTTGGTGAAAATTATGTCTGTAGTAAGGGGGAACTGTAGCTATGTTAGTTGGTGCACTCTCTAGCTTCCACCGTGCTGTATATATGTGCTATCCCAAACACAGCACCGTCGATAACAAGTTATTCATTTGTCATTGGTATTTGAAATTCGGAATACAGATAGTTTAGGACATGACAAACTATTATAGATACGTTTCGTATACTTATTAAGATGTTACTATGTGGTTGCGCTGCAGTAGAGTGCTGCTGAAGTATAGCACGGCCTATAACTAGCTACAGGTAAGTTGCAATCGTCCGAACTTTTGCACACAAGTGCGGCAGAGCATTGCAAATCATGTCGTATGAGTTTTCTTCACCGACAGTAAAGTTTGCATCTGGTTGCGCTGCAGTAGAGTGCTGCTGAAGTACAGCACGGCTTATAACTAGCTACAGGTAAGTTGCAATCGTCCGAAATTTTGCTTATTAGTACGGCTGCGCATTAGAAATCGTGCCGTATGAGTTTCCTTCACCGACAGTAAAGTTTGCATCTGGTTGCGCTGCAGTAGAGTGCTGCTGAAGTACAGCACGGCCTATAACTAGCTACAGATGAGTTGTAATTGTCCGAAATCTTGCACACAAGTGCGGCAGAGCATTGCAAATCGTGTTTTGTGAGTTTCCTTCACTGACAGTAAAGTTTGCATTTGGTTGCGCTGCAGTAGAGTGCTATATGCTAAATACAGTAACTAAAACTATTGCAGCCATGGGTACTGGATGTTGGATTTCTGTCAAAATAGAGAAAAAGGAAGAACTTGGAACTTTTCAAGCTTCCTTGTTCTGTACTTTCGGTTGACGATTAATGATTGGCGGAATTTTTTAAGTCCCAACTCCACAGAAAATAGTCAAAAATAGGCCTAAATATGCAGTTTTGAGCCATTTAGTGGGACGCATATAAAGGTTATCGGGGTCGCTGAACACGATGAGCATAGTCGCAGCTCTGTGCGGTGCTGCTATCGTGCTGTACTATTATGCAGCAACCATAGCACGTTGTCTGTAGACTTACTGTAAACGGCTAAACATGAAACTTGGTGAAAATTATGTCTGTAGTAAGGGGGAACTGTAGCTATGTTAGTTGGTGCACTCTCTAGCTTCCACCGTGCTGTATATATGTGCTATCCCAAACACAGCACCGTCGATAACAAGTTATTCATTTGTCATTGGTATTTGAAATTCGGAATACAGATAGTTTAGGACATGACAAACTATTATAGATACGTTTCGTATACTTATTAAGATGTTACTATGTGGTTGCGCTGCAGTAGAGTGCTGCTGAAGTATAGCACGGCCTATAACTAGCTACAGGTAAGTTGCAATCGTCCGAAATTTTGCACACAAGTGCGGCAGAGCATTGCAAATCATGTCGTATGAGTTTTCTTCACCGACAGTAAAGTTTGCATCTGGTTGCGCTGCAGTAGAGTGCTGCTGAAGTACAGCACGGCTTATAACTAGCTACAGGTAAGTTGCAATCGTCCGAAATTTTGCTTATTAGTACGGCTGCGCATTAGAAATCGTGCCGTATGAGTTTCCTTCACCGACAGTAAAGTTTGCATCTGGTTGCGCTGCAGTAGAGTGCTGCTGAAGTACAGCACGGCCTATAACTAGCTACAGATGAGTTGTAATTGTCCGAAATCTTGCACACAAGTGCGGCAGAGCATTGTAAATCGTGTTTTGTGAGTTTCCTTCACTGACAGTAAAGTTTGCATTTGGTTGCGCTGCAGTAGAGTGCTATATGCTAAATACAGTAACTAAAACTATTGCAGCCATGGGTACTGGATGTTGGATTTCTGTCAAAATAGAGAAAAAGGAAGAACTTGGAACTTTTCAAGCTTCCTTGTTCTGTACTTTCGGTTGACGATTAATGATTGGCGGAATTTTTTAAGTTTCTTTCACACAGCTTTTGCTTTTTACTGAGAACCTTAAAAATGAAATACTTATTGTCGGGATGGCCGAGTGGTCTAAGGCGCTGGTCAGAACTTCCGATCTTACGGTCGTTGGTTCGATCCCTGGAGGCCACAAAGCTTTCTCGACTCTAGCCAACCCAGCTATCCATCCTTAACTGGTCGGTAAATGGGTACCACTACGGTGGGAAGGTAACAGGAGTCTGTGTAGAAGGGCCGGCCCCCCTTCCACGGATGCAGTCATCATTTGAGGTGACACTCCTGGCTCTACGGCTGAGAATCCGGGGATGAGCACCGGCACCCCATGTCCTGTGGCAGGACGGAGATATCTCCTGGGGTAAACCTTTACCTTACCTTTTTACCTTAAAAATGAAATAGGACAAGAATAAAAATGCTCCGGTGGAGCATGAAAAATGCAATATGGGTGATACTGGGTTTTAAGCGGACAGAGGACTAGGTTTTAAAACGTTAATATGGGAGGGGCAGGTTGTAAATGCCAGGAGGACTAGGTTAAAAGCGCACTAATATGGACCAGCTTCGCTGAACAACCCATATTCGCGGTCACTCATGCTCCACTCCGCATGACATACGAGTAATATCTACATTCTTCAGCTTTCAAAGCAAGCGGGACGATTTTGAAATATTAAAGCTTATTCCAAATAAACAATGCAGTTCTGATAGGAAGGTGTTCAAGGTGTTTTTCTGCGCTGTCAGCGCAGAATCTTGTATTAAGTTGATGCGAAAAGCAGTTGACATTATGTACGTGTATTATTAAGTTGTATAATAAGGAGCACGACCACATATACTTGCAGGCCATGCTGGCAAATCCTACAATTTTTCGAAGAACTGCCAATAGCAATATATAGCAAGCAGCAGCCGATAGAAACTCTGGACAGTTTTCGCGAATATGGGTTGTTCAGCGAAGCTGGTCCATATTAGTGCGCTTTTAACCTAGTCCTCCTGGCATTTACAACCTGCCCCTCCCATATTAACGTTTTAAAACCTAGTCCTCTGTCCGCTTACAACCCAGTGTCACCCATATTGCATTTTTCATGCTCCACCGGAGCATTTTTATTCTTGTATTATTATGTAAGGCTATTTAAGGTGCTGGTATCCCTTTGTGCAGTGCTTTTGTGGTGATTTTTCGAAACGCCATAGCTTTCGCAATTTTAGGAGTTGGAAAGAGCTTTATACATCGTTTTAAAGCTTATAATCTGTACATTAAAATGAGCTTACGAAACTAGCAAAATTGGCAAAAGATAGCAAAAAATTTCCGACATGTTAACACCTGACAGACTGAATATAGACCAAAAATTTTTAAACATCGATTTCTCAAAACTGTAGAATCGGCCAAAATTTCTTCTTGTGCCATGATATGAAGGACATGTGGGCCGAGGGACATTTTTTGGCTTTGGCTCAACAAGTCTCAGTACTCCAGAAAATTCGGCAAATGCGCGATGACACGAAATTTCGCAACTTTCTATTCAGTTTTCTCACAACTGGAGATGTTTTAGCTCAAACCAAGAAAAATGTCCCTCCGCAATAGGGCGAATTTTCATTCAGCCAAAAATCACGCGATTCTATTGGGTAAGTTTTTGAGAAATCAATGTTCAAAACAAAATAATCGCAATTTTGCCAAAATGGTTTTTCGGCGAATTATCTAGCTTAAAGCAACGAACTCCAGCGAATAGGTATTGATAAAATGCGCAATTGGACGGCGTATCGATAAAGTATACATAAGCCGAAATTGTCTGTAAGATGTGGCAGTAATTTTGAAAAAACTGATTTCTTCAAAAATGGCCATTTTTTGACCCCAAAAATCGTTTTTGGCTTATACTGCCTTAACCACAAGAGGTAGCGCAAAAGTTCTAAAAGCAAAAATGTTCATTTTGGTGTCCTCTTTCCAGCTATTACAACCAATCCGGTGTAACAACTATGTACTGAGAGAATAAGGGCAAAAACCAAAACTTTCTTTTCTTTACACCTAAAAATCCGGGACTGGTCCCAGAATGTTAAAGAGCACGAAAATAATGTATTTGGAAAGTTCCATCCACTTTCATAAAGAATTGAAGCTTGTAGGGTCGAATTTACACAAAGCGATACCAGCACCTTAAGAGCGAAATGATTATGCATATGCACTGTAGATGGGTAATTTGTTTGTAGATTTTCGGGGTTTTTGTGAACCTTTCTATCTCTGGGTGTAAGGTGTAATGATATTAAAATCTAAACGTACATAGTTTTTCTGATTCATACTTTCATTTTTTATTGTTAATAGCAGAATTCTGAACTGTTTTAGGTATTCTGCAGTACCAAGTATTTACGAAGTGGAACTTACCAAAGGAACATGTCTGCTCAGCGAATAGTTGTATCAGAGTTTGGTACTATTGCCTCACTGGATCCTTGTAAAACCATTTTTAATAGGTATGCTTTATTTATTTTAAAAGTTTTGTACAACACGTGTATATTTATATATATTATTACGTATATATATATATATATGTACATTATTCGTAGTAAACTACTCCTGGGAAGTATATATATACGAGTTCGTTGAGTACTCTGTTGTTAGGGCACGGTTACAAATATCTGGGCTTATTCTACTGGAGGAAGGCCATAAACACCCTTCCCCCCCCCCCCCAAATCGTTCCCCCATAAACACCCTCCCACCTCAAAAATCGCACCCTCCCAAGAAATGTGGCTGCCCCTTTTGGTACCAAATCAAATTTTGCCCTGAAAAAATCGCTCAGAAGGCCAATTTTTTCAAAAAATTTCCGGCTTCGCCGGAGATTTTTAGTCGATTTTCGCCTATTGAAGCCCTAATTCCGCTTGTTTTGGCGATTACGTACTATAAAAATAGGGCAATTTTTTGCATGTTTTTAGAAAAATTTTTGCCCCCCAAAGAGCCCCTCCAAGAAAAATTCCCTAGAATAAGTGCAGGGCTGCCGCGGTTCCTTTTTTTCCTTTATTTTCCTTTTTTCGAGGTCGTCCTTTTTTCCTTTTTTCTGCAAAAATTCCTTTTATTTCCTTTTTTCCAAAAATTTTTTGAAAATTGACAAAAATGCGCGTAAAATTTAATTTTACGGTGGTAATTTCCAAAAATTTTCCGGCTTCGCCGGAATATTATTTATATATATACTTTTTCGATTCTATAGAATGGCTAAATCTCTACATACAGTTTTTCCTTAATATGACTATTATTATACCAGCAAGTACGAATTTATATTTATAGAAATTGTTGGAGTTATTGTTTGTTCGCTTAAAGACAAGAGTTGAAAATTGCCTGTGCTTGATTGCATGTCTATATATAATTTTGAGTAATATTAAATATGTATATATATTCGTAATGCGTGCATGCATTGCTTCAGGGTTTTTGAGCAAAATGTATATAGTGCATTTACACATTTTTTTGCAGTCACAGCCAATTTTTCCTAAAAAGAGTCCGGAGATAGCGATTGAAGTACAAATTTCTAAAAATTCTATAATTTTCTTAAGGTATATACTTTAGCCGCCTGACCATGAACTTACCATTTCTACTTTATTCTATTTGTATTCGTATACCATAAATTGATTTTTTGTTGTCGGGTACAAAGTTAAAATTTAGATTTTAATGGGATCTATAGACGTCATGCCAGTGGCCCACCCAATAAAACGCCCATGGTCGTTTTTGGGAGGTGGGCGCTTTTTTGGATTTTTCAATACCCTTTGTCATGCCTTCTAGAACCCCGAAAGCTAGGAAGAAAGTAGTGACTAATTAAGCTATTTCCAGGTTCAGATTCAGTAGTGTGCTCTTTAGACTGGGCAGTGAAGCACTGATGTAGATCGAGTAGCTTGCTTTGCGCAGATAGTTACCGAATTTATGTAAAATTCAGAAGACTAGAATTATAAGCTGGTTTTCAAAATATCGCCAATGGGCGTTTTTCGGGGGTGGGCACTAGGCCTTTTGGATTAAAGAAATAATATCAAAATTGTACATTCTGAAAAAACGCCCATAGGCAACTGTTTGGCGTAATATATACGATATTTTATGCGTTGAAGGTGCTGTTCGCAATTAGAGGGTCGGAAAAAATTAAGGTAAAAATACAAAAAGGGTATAAAAACCAACAAATTTCGCGCCTTCGGCGCATATTTTCTATTTTCTAATAGCATATTTACTAGTGATGGGCACTGGAAATCTGGATAATTTTAATATCCGTACTATATCTGATTTGAGAAAAATATCCGGATTTCCGTGTACATTTAAGACAAAGTACTGAAAAAATATATAGCAGATTTTTGACAAACATTTCGAAAATCTTAAAATATTTTTCAAAAATTCCTCTGAAAATATTTTTGAAACAAAGCTGCGGCTTGGTTGCATGATAGACATTTATAGCCTGCCAAAAAATTGACAGAAAAATTAAAGATTTAACTGCAAAATCGAAAAATTTTCTTGAACTTAAGTTTGGGTTAGGATACCCGAATATCCGTTACGTAACGCAAAATAGGCGGATATCCGGATATGAAAAAATATCCGGTGCCCATCACTAATATTTACTGTGGTCCATGAAGAAAACGCTTGAAAGGCGTCCGTATTTGCACTCTAAATAAAGTTTTTACTTAACTGCTCAAGTTTTTGCTTTAAACCCTATGTAAATGTTTCAAAAATAGTATGGCTGTTCAAAATGAAAAATTTAAAGATTTAATCACCTGTTTCATTCCACAATTCTTCATCTTCTGTGCGGTTCTGCCCCTTGTTTCCCCCCTCCCGCCGCAAGGGAAATCCGCCCCTGCGGGTATAAAATCCTGGATCTCCCAGTATCTTAGGTGCGTGCTTGCACTTCCTATGGCAATATCACCTTCGGCTGAATGAGGATGTAGTTGAAAAGCAGAAAATTGTGTGAAAATGTTGCTTTGTATGTATATTTTCCTCATTAACGCTATTAATTTGTCTCTGAAAATTCCTTTTATTTCCTATTTTTTGTCGGTCAAATTCCTTTTTTTTTCCTTTTTTTCGGGAACAAAATTCCTTTTTTATTTCCTTTTTTTGAGAAAGGTCGCGCGGCAGCCCTGTAAGTGCAGAATATTGGATGGTCTTTACTAACCGGAAGAAACTTGCTTATTTTTATGTCAAAATTTATGAAGGGTCAAAGTTGCCCCCCGTAGATGGGGGCTCACTAAAAATGTGGGCATATTTTCAGAAAAAGTTCTAATATTTATGTTTTTATGTTTCTTCCAAAAATTCAAAAGATCGCTAAAAATGACTAATTTAGGTGTTTTAAGATAAAATAGCGAAAATTTCGTTAAAAAGTTTTTGAAAGTTTAGGGAAAAAGGTAAAACTTGGAAATTCTTGAGTTATGGGGGAAGGTTGCCGAGTGTTTGCCCCCCCCCCACCTGTGTCAAAATAAGGCAGGACAGGACCCCTTTTGATTATTTTTCAAATTAATAGTTCCACAACCTAGTTCTTCTGGCTTATCCCTACTGGGGAGGTAGGGGCCCGCTCCCCATTCGGCGACCTCCCCCCATTCGAGGAGCTTCCTCCATTAATTCCGACCTCCCCCATAACACAAAAGGTTACAATTTCAAATTTCCAAATTTCACATTTTTCACCGTAAACTGTCAAAAGCTTCGCCGGCTTTTAAGGGCATTTTCGCTATTTTAGGTTAAAAACGCTTAAAATTTTTTACATTTTTAGCGATTTTTGGCAGTTTTTACAAGTAAAAACGTTAAAATTGGAGCATTTTCCCCCAAAAATGTCCCTCTCAATTTTGGGTGAGCACCCCCCGTCGAGCCCCCTCACTCATAAAAATTGCCAAAGAAAATGCCAGGCTCTTAGCACTAAGTGGTGGTGGTGGAATCAGAACGTACAGCGGCTGTATAACATGACATATATATATATATATATATATATATATATATATATATATATATATATATATATATATATATATATATATATATATATATATATATATATATATATATGTTTATTTAGGATTATATACTTCGTGAAACTTACGAAGTGCAGAAATTTAATTAGAAAGTTATTAGTTTTGTAAAAATGAAATGATGATGTCCTACTGTAGCAGTCTTTTCTTGAACTTAGTTAATGCTATGAGTTGTGGTCGGCTCGCTCAATAAACTTTTATATACAACAGCTAAGCTTCAGTCAACTTAAAATCTTATTTTTTTGATTGGTTTTTGGGATGTTGATCCATAACCTTGTGCCTATCTATCTATTATTTTCAATTCAGGTATTTTTCCTATTTCTTCCCTCAACATGTGACTGACAATGATGTTGTTAATTTCATTCAGTCGCATGACGAAATTTATGCCACTTCAGAAACCGGCGTACTGAATCAGATCGATCCTGATTCTTTGGATACTTTGAAGCGGGTAGGTTATCCAGTGTTTTCAGTTGATCTGTGTAGTTGTCTGTCTCCGCTCGGCGCTCTTAAGTTTTGTTTTAATCGTTTTCTGCCACATTTTTAAAATCACTAAAAGGCACACGCAAAGTTTCACCGACACCGATGATAGTACATTTTTGCTTTGGCAACATTTCAAAAATTCTAAAACAATATTGCAGCTTTGGCGCATCTGACGCTTCTTTAACGACCTTTTTATTATGCTAGAGGACCTCATTAGTATCACATTCTAACGAACAAGTGACAAAATCTTGCAAATAGTTTTTTACAAATTTTTCAACTTTTGGTCTCGTCTCTTTCCAGACAGCTCCTTCCCGACATACAGGTAATTTTAATAAGACTGAAACACAATTATATACCGTTTAATACTCGCAATTATTGGATGTACTTACAAAAACTAAAAACTAAGTAAGCTATGTCTTAATTTCTCATCTGGTCATTCTGGAACAAGCGAAAACTACAGTGTTGTGAATGCTCTGGAAACGGTATAAATGCCACGAAAATGAATTTTAGCAAACAGATTCAATTCAAAGAAACACACTGAAAGCAAGCACAGCTTAGATTTTGAAAAAACATCCTGTCCCAGCTTGTTCAAGAATCATACTGTTTTAACGGTTTTAATTTAAGATTTGCTTTGTACCTGTGTACCGGGGCGTATCCTAGATTTTCAAAAGGAGGGGGTTTTGGCAAAAAATATACTGAAAAGGAGGAGGTTTTAAAAATGGACACATGTCTTACAAAAATAATGATAACATTTTCCTTCTGACAACCTGAAAGGAGGGGTGTCAACCCCCAAAACCCCTGCCTTGGGTACGCACATGTCTGCATATTATAGTATATACGTACTTAATAAAATCTGTGTAGTACTTTTCAATACAAGCTTCTATACACTTATAAATAATTTTTTCTAAGTTACAATTAAAATAATAAAATGTGCTTGCTTGTAAGTTATAGGTCAGCGTGCGCAAAAACATTGCCGTAAGCACCGCGACAGCACATCCTCATTACACGCGCCAAGGAGCTGTATACAATCTTGGGACTGGAAAATCATCGTATATTGTTTTTCGGGTGGATCCCAATAATGCAGAAACGTCAGATGATAACGACAAAACAAAGCCTGGTAGATACATTGCAACTTTAAGAAAATTATTTTATGCCACAATTCATTTCATTTCTTCACGAAAGTTGGCGATTTTCGGGAATATGCCAAGTTTTTGAAGATTTTGTACTTAACGTAAAACTATGATCTAGACCAAATTTCCACTTGCTTCACTCATTTCAGCTTTTGTTGAATTTATGCGAAATAGCCAAATTTTCCCAAAAACGTGCACTCTCGCGAATGAATTAGTTTCGCGTATAATAAAGTTTTTAGAAGTGTACTGTTTGCATATATACGTTATATTTTGTTTGTATAAAGCCCGGTTCATACTTGTCTCTATGTCTCTGTCCTTTTGTCTCTACACTGATAGAGACAAGACGTTCATACTTAAAATGACAAAAGGACAGAGACTCGGTCATGTGACAACAAATTCAAATTTCATTGGTCACTTGGTGTAGTTAAAACCGAAAAAATATTTTTAAATTGGAACAATGCAACACTATTTTTATTGCCCTATTAACAGCTAACGTTATGTATGTTGAAAACAGGCTTTTAAATTGGATACAGATGCAGCTACTTTAAAATATTCAACGTAACAGACTGATCACGTGATGTCATTCGTTATTCTGATTGGCTGTCTCTTAAGGACAGACAGAAAAGTTGAGCATTGTTAAACTTCGCTTAGAGACTCTTAAGGACAGCTTAGAGACTAAAGGACAAAAGGACAGAGACAGGTATGAACCGGGCTTTATTTGTTTATAAATTGTTTATTAATTAAGCAGTTGTGTGAATTATATTGTTGTCATTAATATCGGAACCAGTTTGGTTCTTCTAATTGTTTTGGTTCATGCGATTGCTTTATGCATAACTTAAGTTCTCCGTTCTTATAGATTTAAGTATGCACCATCCAGAGATATGCGCAGAGATCCCAAGGCGGTTTGCCACACATCCGGCCTATTATCATAGTTTTGCCATGTCAGAGCACTTTGTGGTCCTCCCTGAAACGCCCTTGTTCATGAACGTCTTCAAGCTTATGACCACCGTTTTCCGGCAGTCCCCTTTTGCAACTGCTTTCGAATGGTCACCTGAAGTACAGGTATTTATTTTCCTTGAATTTATGTTGTATTTATTTAGTGGGAATTTGGGAATAACTGTCAGCACTTATCTTGGAAATCTTAGAAAGTTACTGTTTTAATATTGTTAGGGCCCGAGTTTATTTTTCAAACAGTTTTTTCAACAGTCAAAGCCATGGATCATTGTTGACTGTAATTATTGCATATATGCAATGTGGCTTTGTATATACGAATATGACTGAAATGCCGTCGACTTTCTTGCAGGTCGAAATTTTATTCAAATTATACTTTTCGCCTTATGCTTAGCGGAGATGAAACCGGCTCACTATTTACTGACCCGGTGACCCGGTCGACCCCTGACCCAGTGACCCGGTATTTTTTAGAATTCAAGTTCAAGCTTGGAAACATTTAAAATCCTTATATTGGGGTGCTGTGGGTGTTCTTTGATCTTTTTGGACATTTTTGGCGTCTACAACTTTGAGCCAAATTTTTGCTTTCCTTAATGTAACTTTTGAAACTATATAAATATTGTAAGTATTACGCGGGATCAAAACTGATTTCCACGATTTCGTACTCGCACTTATAAAATGACCTACATAACTTGTTGAGTCAGTATGGAACAAAATACTCTATCATCATCTAATTCTAATTGCCGGATTTAACGTAAGCACGTTTGTGTTTTATTGTTGCTGTGGTAAAACATTTTATTCAGTTGCCTGGCTGAGGGTTTCACTCAGCGGAGAATTAATCGTACTTATGACTAGAATTCAGTTAGCATATCCAAGAGTTTATAGTACGATTATTATCATTAGGTATTATAAACTCTTGGCATATCTTAAAAATAAAAACAAACCAAAATCCACGAGTCTCTAAGGATAGCAAGTCATACCAGTTAGAAAAACTAAAATCAAAACGCAGGGTCGGTGAGTGAAGTGAACCTTACATTGTTCAGATTTTCCTACTTACCTGGTTTTGAAATCCATGATCACCTATCAAAAAACGAGAGCAGCGGCGAGGAAACACTTGCAGTAGACGGAACACAGAAAATGTTTAGATTTGAAAATAAGGATTTCGGACTCTCAGGGCCCATGTCCTATTTTTATTTTGTTATTTAAGGTGCTGGTTTTCTTTCGGGTATTTTTGACTCCTACGGCTTTAATCCTTTACGCAAAGGGCTAAAACTTACGAAATAACCTATTTCCGTGCTCTTTAACACTTTAGGACCAGTCCCGTATTCTTCGGCCAACAGATAAGAAAGTTTTGGTTTTTGGCCTTAAGCTCCCAGTAGGTGGACAAGACACGGGATTGGTTGGGATGGCTGGAAAGAGGATTCGAAAATGAACATTTTTGCTCTTACAACCTTTGAGCTATCTGCAGTGGTTAAGTCAGTATAAGCAAAAAACTGTTTTTAGGGTCAAAAAATGGCCATTTTCGAGGAAATCAGTTTTTTTTCAAAATTACTGCCACATGTTAAGGACAAAATTGGCTTAGTTATACTCTATCGATACATCGTCCAAATGCACACTTTATGAATGCCTATTAGCCATACTTTATTGCTTTCAGCTAGAGATTTGGGCGAAAAACCATTTTGGCAAAACTGCGATTACATATTTTGTTTCGAACATCGATTTCTCAAAAACTACTCGACAGATTCCGGAGATTTTCGGCAGAATCGAAATTCGCACTACTGCGGAGGGACGTTTTTCTTGGTTTGGGCTAAAACATATTGAGTAGCAAGAAAACTGAATGCGAAGTTGCGAAATTTCGTGTTACTGTGCGTTTGGTCGATTTTCTCGACCGTTAAGACCTGCTGAGCCAAATCCAAAAACGTCCCTCGGCCCGTATGTCCTATCGTGGCACAAAAAGAACTTTTGGCCGATTCTTCAGTTTTGAGAAATCGATGTTCAAAAACTTTTGGTCTATATTCATCCTGTTAGATGTCAGCATGTCAGAAAATTTCTGCTATTTTTTCCTAATTTTGCCAGTTCTATAAGCGCCTGTGAATGTACAGATAATAAGCTTTAAAACGATGTATAAAGCTCTTTGCAACTCCCAAAATTGCGAAAGTTATAGCGTTTCAACAAAATCACCACAAAAGCACTGCACAAAAGGATGCCACCACCTTAAGATTCAAGAAAATCAGATTCAAGCTAGACCCATTATTGACAGGACATTACAACATATATTATGAGGACACTACAGCGACAAGCATTTAAAAAATTACGTTTATATAGTTATTCCTGTTGCTAGTTTTTGAACTATTGGAGTTTTAAGGTGGCAAAATTGGTAAAAAAAATGAAAAATATGCGTTGAATGCAAAAAATTTCGCCCAACCAAAAATCGGGTCAATGCCGGGTCAGAGCTCCTGACCCGGTGACCCGATCCGTTAGTGGACCCGAACTGACCCGGTGACCCAGTTTCATCTCTGATTCTTACCTACATGCATGCTTACCTCTCTATACGTACTCAGAACAATAAAGAGTCAAAACAGACACCAGTCCACGGATCCACGGGGGATACACAGATATCAATGAGAATAGGAAAATATCAAAACGTGGGCACCCAGAAATCTAACCAATCTTATTCACGCGACCGGTTTCGAGACCGGTGTGGTCCCTTCGTCAGGCGACTCCTGGCTATTACTCGCTGCCACTAGCGTAGCCAGAAAAAAATTTCGGGGGGGGGGGGGCAAGCCAAAATGTTTCAAACTTAATTGTGGTAGTTAAAAGGGGAACTGCATGCATTTTATTACGTGAGGTTATTTTTCGGGTTTTAAATTAACAATTTTTAAGAAATATTTAAAATATAGTTTAGGACATGACAAACTATTATAGATACGTTTCGTATACTTATTACGATGCTACTATGTGGTTGCGCTGCAGTGGAGTGCTGCAGAAGTACAGCACGGCCTATAACTAACTACAGAAAACTTGCAATCGTCTGAAATTTTACACACAAGTGCAGAATAGCATTGCAAATCGTGTCGTATGAATTTCCCTCACTGGCAGTAAGTTTGCATCTGGTTGCGCTGCAGTAGAATGCTGCTGAAGTACAGCACGGCCTATAACTAGCTACAGATAAATTGCAATCGTCTGAAATTTTGCACACAAGTGCAGAATAGCATTGCAAATCGTGCCGTATGAATTTCCCTCACTGGCAGTAAGTTTGCATCTGGTTGCGCTGCAGTAGAGTGCTGCTGAAGTACAGCACAGCCTATAACTAGCTACACGTAAGTTGCAATTGTCCGAAATTTTGCACACAAGTGTGGCAGAGCATTGAAAATCGTGCCGTATGAGTTTCCTTCACTGACAGCAAAGTTTTCATTTGGTTGCGCTGCAGTAGAGTGCTATATGCTATACACAGTAGCTAAAACTATTGCAGCCATGGATACTGGATGTTGGATTTCTGTCAAAATAGAGAAAAAGGAAGAACTTGGAACTTTTCAAGCTTCTTTGTTCTGTACTTTCGGTTGACTATTAATGATTGGCGGAATTTCTAAAGTTTCTTTCACACAGCTTTAACGTTTATTCTATTTACTGAGAACCTTAAAAATGAAATAGGACAAGAATAAAAATGCTCCGATGGAGCAGCAGCAGCTTTTAACCTAGTCCTCCTGGCATTTACAACCTGCCCCTCCCATATTAACGTTTTAAAACCTAGTCCTCTGTCTGCTTAAAACCCTGTGTCACCCATATTGCATTTTTCATGCTCCATCGGAGCATTTTTATTCTTGTGAAGAAATGCTAACTTGTATATATATATAAAGTTACAGGGTAGCCAACACTTTTTGCTGTTTTTCAGAATAAAGTGCGTGCATACGTGTTTTAAGCAAAAAACACAGCGCGCGACATATATATATATATATATATATATATATATATATATATATATATATCTATATATATATATATATATATATATATATATATATATATATATATATATATATATGAGCCAATTTCTGAGTAGTTCAGATATTGAGTCGTTGTCAGTGGACAACCTTGATTTTCCCATGTCGGACAAATGGCAAGTTTTGATCCTTGACTGTCTCATTGTATTGAAAGATACAGACGTGCTATAATACTACGTTTGCTCCTCAATTTGTTTATAGAGCCCTTCTATCAAAAGGCTGTCTCCTTAGTTGTCATGTAGTATCATGAGCCAAAATGCAATAATTCGCGCCGAAGGCGCGAAAAATTTTGGATTTTACTTTTAAATTGCTTTAATTTTCATCAATTCTCGGGCTCAACGCAGCCTACAGCTGCTGTCTGCGTCATAAATATTTCCTGATGGCAGATATTTTCAGGGGGGCAATCCAATTTCGGGGGGGGCATGCCCCCCTTGCCCCCCCCCTGGCTACGCGCCTGCTCGCTGCAAACGTTCCTGAGGGGCTATAGGATTCCTTATTCGAATGGGAGGGTAGGCGACAGGCTCGGCAGACAGGGGGGCACTCTGGGCACTTCCTGGAGGAAAGGGGGCACGTAGGGAACTTCCTGGAGGAAGGGGGGCCCGTAGGGACCTGCCGGGAGGGAGGGGGGCCCGCTGGGCACTTCCTGGAGGAAGGGGGGCCTGGGAAGGCTGGGGGGCGCTGCTGTGTTCGGTAGAATGGATGCTAACAATGTCAGACTCGGAAGGTGGGGACTTGTTGAAACGTAGGATATGTTCCCAATTTAAATTGAGAGGATAGTCCGTACAAGCTGGCTAATCTACCGTTTTTCTTTCTTCTTTCTGATGGTCTCGTCCGTTGCAGAATCAATAACAGAGACCAGTAAGTCGGTTAAATCATGACAACGATCTCTGAATCAAATGGGTTAACCCAATTTGCCCAGAGTGCCCCCCTGTCTCCCGAGCCTGTCGCCTACCCTCCCATTTGAATAAGGAATCCTATAGCCCCTCAGGAACGTTTGCAGCGAGTAATAGCCAGGAGTCGCCTGACGAAGGGACCACACCGGTCTCGAAACCGGTCGCGTGAATAAGGTTGGTTAGATTTCTGGGTGTCCACGTTTTGATATTTTCCTATTCTCTCTATATATACGTACTGTTAATTCTGAATCGGTCTTTCTTAATTGTTCATCGATTGATCTGAAATGGCCACACTTCGCCCAGATTGTACCATACCGTTTTTCTCTGTATCCCACTGAAAACTATGATTCTTTTAAGACTAGATTCTTTTGTGGTGTACAAGGCAACACAAAGCCTTAATCCGGTTTGCTATCGTTGCTGACTCCTAAAAATTTCAATCATATCAATGCCTTTGAGCTGGATCGTTGTACCGTCATGGATTCATGACAGTAGATCAGAAAATTTGTAACAGATCTGAGTCAGGATAGTATTGGGAACTGGCTGACTGTCATTTAAACCTGTGACAATACGTTATGTTCTGCCCTTTGGACATTAATGTAAGTAACAGATTATCACAGACATATAATTGCACCAGTTATTATAAAGTAATTGAAATTTATTTAAGTTGGTACATCCAGGCTTATTTTGTATGATCCACTTCGCAAGCTCCCGCCTTTGCCAGTATTTAGCCGTAGCAGTGTCAATAATGAAATTCATAGATTTTCGTTATCATACATAAATTTCGGCTCTGTATCTAATTAGGTAATGATTGTATGCCTAACAATTTCCATCTTAGCATTCTCAGAAAAACTTTTCGGTCTCAAGTGAGTGTACGACCTTCCGGTGATTTTTTGAAGAAATTTGTACCCAGTAAAATCAGATGGGTGTAGATTGTTTTAAAATGTCGCTCTAAGTAGGGGCTTTTGGTTGGTTTTGCGAGAAGCCTCTAACACGAAGATGTCAGTGTGAAAAAAACGCTCAATTCATGGTTCGAAATTTGTGCTTATCTGAAGTGTACCTCGTTACCTACCCACTTTGTCGGTTCATGTAGACATCTCTAGTGTGTTTTTCCAAAGCTCATCTAGATGATTAGACTATCTTAATGGCAGTTTTTCTTATTTTATGATGCTATGCTTAGAACACTTAAACTACAGATTTACTTGATTCACCAAGAGTCTCAACTAGTGAGCGCGGGTACTTTAATGCGTCTGTATCGTGCGAATGTTGTGTCACTTCCATATTATTTTCATTTGCAGTTTTTGATGTTTTGTAACCATCTACCTCAAACTTTTGCTGTGTCCAGCCGGAATTTTTCTACATTCATTGTAGTATCTGTTGGTTTTAGGCCACCCCTACCCTTGACTAGTTTTTCCCAGATTTTTTCTGTTGGCTTTCAATGATTAAACTACGGGTTGCAGGCTTTGAAATAGACAGGTTAAAACTTACCATCATCCTCTGTAGGCTTAATGGTTGCCTGAAAAGGCACCAAGCTATTTGAACAGTTCAGGAAGCGCTCAATGTAAGCCAAAATGTAGAAAACCACCGGAGTCGAATCCAACGATCATGTTAACACCAAATAATGCTCAGAAAATTAGACTTCCCTGGAGACTCGGAACAAACTACAGGATATCTTAACTTGATCTCGTACAAAAGTGTTGTAACATCTTTTTTAATAAGTTTTTGTACTGGACGAAGTAAGTCTCTCCCACAGATTGTTTCATGTATCATAGTTAGCGTTAGAGTTTGCTTATAATCGAGAGACTGAAAAATGAGAATTAATCGAATTTAAGTGGTGCTAAAACAGCATGAGCCTTATTTAATTTTCTGCACCTATCCCTGGTCTGTTAGCACCACTTAAATTCGATTGATTCTCATTTTCATTCTTTCGATTATAAGCAAACTCTAACGCTAACTATGATACATGAAACAATCTGTGGGAAGTTTCAAGTAGTACAGTACTTCGTCCAGTACAAAAACTATTAAAAAAGATGTTACAACACTTTTGTACGAAATCAAGTTTGCCTATCCTGTAGTTTGTTCCGAGTTTCCATCGAAATCTATTTTCAGAGCAGTTGCATTTGAAACAGTGTTAATTATACTGATTCAAAGTAAGATTCGCCTCCACCAATCGTTTTATCTACTGGTTTTCTACATTTGGCTTACAACTAAAAAATAGTAGTGCTTTTTTGTTTCTGAACTGTTCAATCAATTATGAATATCATACCGTTGAGCCAAAGCCTTGGTCCTTTTCAGCACCAGTACCGTAGAAAACAGAGTATGGACGGCCATTCACCTTACTGTAGTTTAACCGCGGGAATTCAAAGCCTGCAACGACAAACAGTGGTTTAATCATTGAAAGCCAACAGAAAAATCTGGGAGACTCGTCAGGAATAAGGAGTGGCTGAAACTAGCAACAGGGGATTTTTAAAATTCTAGAAAAATTCCCGCCTATGGAATGTAGCTTCCAACATATTTTTAATACCAAAAGCCCCCCTCGCCACAAACTTAATGGATGGTTACAAAACTATCAAAAACTATAAAAATGAAAAAGTGTGTAAGCGTACCATTATCAAAGAGTTGTTCAGAGTACAGTACACATTCCCTTCACTATTCAGGGTTGCGTAGCTGTAGTTTTTAATGTAAGCTTGCTCAAAAGATTATCCCCAGGTTTAGCATCCTATAAATAATTAAGAAAAGCATTACCATTAAGATAGTCTAATCAGACTAGGCACAAGGAAATTTTGAGCTTTCAAAACGCTAGAATTGTCAAAGATAGAAGATGTGCATGCATGATAATGAACCGACAAATGGTAACAAAGGAAATTACAAAGATATAAACTGTGGTATATACATGGGATAACCATTAACACTTCAGATAAATTGGACAAATTTAAAATAATAAAATTGAGCGTTTTTTCAGTACTTCCGACATCTTCGTGTTGTTGTTGTCGCTGCTTCCGGTCACCTGAACAAAGCCAATCGACCAAAGCAGCCCCACTAGGGTCGACATCTTCTTATTTTATAACAATCTATCCTCATCGAATGATTTTATTCTGAATTGTCTTCAAAAATCTTCAAAAAATCGCCAAAACATTGTAACAGTAGTTAAAAGCGAAAAGTTTTTCAGAATGATGAAAATTGTTAAGCATAATCATTACTTCTAATTAGATAAAAGCCGAAATTTATGAATGAAAATAGCACCTATGAATTTCATTTTTATACCGCCAGACGAAAGGCAATAAATATTGTGTGCGGAGCTTGCGAAGTGGATCGCCCACAAAAAATGTTTCGACAACAACTTAAATAAATTTCAATTACTTTAATGACTGGTGCAATTGTTGTCTGTGATAATTGTTACTTACTAATGTCCAAGGTGAACATAACGTACTGCTACAGGTTTAACTTTGACAGTCAACCAATTCCCAAAACTATCCAGACTCAGATCAGTCACAAATTTTCCTGACTCGTACTGACAGCAACTACGACGATACAACTATCCAGCTCAAAGGCATTGATATGATGGAAAGTGAAAAAGGCGTCAGCAATATAGCAAACCGGATTAATTCTTCCATGTTTTGCACACTACAAAGAATTAGCTCAAAGAATTATGTATTTTCTAGTGGGATACAGTGCAAAACGGAGATGGCAGCATCCACAAGTGTGGCCATTTCAGATCAATCGATGAACAATTAAGAAAGACCGATTCAGAATTAACAGTATGTATATATAGAGAGAATAGGAAAATATCAAATTTTGACACCTAGAAATCTAATCAAATTTATTCACGCATTTATTTCGAGATCAGGTATCCTCGTCAGGCGACTTCGGCATGACATCGCCGCAAACGTCTAGAGGGGCCATAGGATTCCTTATTCAAAATGGAGGCAGGGACAGGCTCCCGAGACAGGGGGCACTCTGGGCAAACGAAGGAACTCATTTGATTCAGAGATCGCTGTCATGATTTAACCGACTTATCATCCTGTTATTGACTTCAAACGGACGAGCATCGTATAAAGAAAGAAAAAACGGTAGATTAGTCAGCTTCAATGGAATATCCTCTCAATTTAAATCTTCAACAACTTACGTTTCAACAAGTCCCCACCTTCCGAGTCTGACATTGTGCTAGGCATCCACCTACCGGAATACAGCAGCGCCCCCCAGCCTTCCCAGGCCCCCTTCCTCCATGCCTAGCGTGCCCCTTCCTCCCTGAAGTTCCCTACGCCCCCTTCCTCCAGGAAGTGTCTCTCACGCCCCCTTTCCCTCCAGGAAGGCTCAGAGGGCCCCCGTTCACTGAGCCTGTCGCCTACTCCTCCTATCTGAATATGATCCTATAGCCCTCAGAACGTTTGCAGGCGCAGGGGGGGGCGTACGCCCCGAAATTGGATTGCCTCTGAAAAGATTCGCCATCAGGAAATATTTATGACGCAGACAGCAGCCGGTGGCCGCGTTGAGCCCGAGAATTGATGAAAAATTAAAGTAATGAAAGTAAAATCCAAAACCTTTTGCGCCTTCGGCGCGAATTATTTGTTTTTACCCGCGATACTACATGACAACTCAAGGAGACAGCCTTTTGATAGAAGGGCTCTATAAACAAACGAGAGCAAAACGCAGTATTATATGTTCGTATCTTTCAATACAATGAGAAATAAGGACTAAAACTTGCCATTGTCCGACAATATGGAAAAATCAAGGTTGTCCACTGATACCGACTCCACCATTCGAACCAATTAAAAACTACCTATATATATATATATATATATATACATATATATATATACATAAATATATATATATATATATATATATATATATATATATATATATATATATATATATATGTCACCGCAAGCGCTCGTGTTTTTTGCTTAAAAAACACGCTACCACTATCTCTGAAAAACAGCAAAAAGTGTTGGCTTACCCGGTAACTTATATATATACAAGTTATACTTTCCATAAGACAAAAATGTCTGATGGAGCATGAAAAATGCAATATGGGTGACAGCAGTGGTTTTAAAGTGACAGAGGACTAGGGTTTTAAAACGCGTTGTTACGGGAGGGCAGGTTGTAAATGCCAGGAGGATTGTGGTTAAAAGCTGCCGCTGGCTCATCGGAGATAACATAACTGAAATCGGAAGTACGC
>JASAND010006974.1:0-13302 GCA_030248195.1 Trissonchulus latispiculum
GCGTTAGGCAAATTTAGTACTTTTCTGTATGAGTTCAAATATGTTAAAAGTTTAATTTCAAAACGTGATTTTATCAAATAAATTAATGTATATATTTAGATACATATAGATGATATAACAGTAATTAATGATAACAGTTATTTTCAACAATTAGATGTATATTTATCCTATCGATCTTGTGCTTAATTTGCAACGTTACACCAATGAAGCAGATGTGTTGGATATCAATATCAAAATTAAAAATAAAGTTTTTATTACTACACTTTATGATAAAAGAAAGCAGTTTTCTTTTTAAAGTACATTCTTTTCCAAGCGTAGAAAGTAAGATATGTACGAAGTGTTGTTATAATGAATTTTTAAATGAGATTATTAGAATATTTCTAATTTGTTCGAATAAAGTCAACTTTATTTTTAACATAATAACATGTTAAAACAAAAGTTAATTTATAAAAATTATACAAATAGACTTTTAAAATTATATTTTCTAAAGGCTGTCAAACATCCAAATTTTAATAAGGATATCAACATAGACCCTTTAGCTACTTGGAAAGTACTTTCGTAAAATGTATTTTTAAAAATTGACTTTTACTTTTAAATTATCTCCTGCGGATATTGATGTCAGAAAGTTTATATATTCCTGTATGTATTTGTTTAACTATCACTACTTGAGGCGACCGGCGGCGAAACTATTTTTCTATGATTTCTTAATTGGGGAATAAAAGATCTAAAAGCTAATTCATATTCTCTCTCACTGATGAGCTGCGGGTATGCGAATCAAGTCTGGTAGAGGTCGCAAGCACGCACTAACATAGATTGTTTATTTGTTTACTGTTTTATGTTATTTTTTCGTGTCTTTTACGATGTTTGTATATGTTGGAACATAATTATATATTGCACTTGTCTATATTTTAGACGATTGATTTTTGTTTTGAATTTGATTACAAGTTCGAAACATTTACTCTGAAAAAGAAAAATCATATACGTACTTATGTATTTAATTTCATTACACATGCTTCTATCGTTCTGCAGAATGTAGAATTATGCCACAATAACAGCAAATTTTGCTAAAAATAGCCATTTATCACTATTTTCACATTCTTTTGCTAATTTCTCACTCATTGTGTAGTAAAAAATCACCACACATGGCAGATTAATATATCCATATCTGTCACATAAGGTGGCCGAAACAAAAGCGCCAACATTGAACTTTGATTTTTATAGGTGAAAAATGCAATTTTTTTTAATTTTTTCAAATATAGGGAAATTGGGTGTCAGTCGACAGCCTATGAAGAGAGAAGCAATTCATCTACAAGTTAAAATGAGTTAAAGTTATGCTGGACAGTCCTCCAAAGTCAGGTCAGAGCATTACTCAAGCATCCATTGTGAACGCATGAATAGCTAACCTTGAGCCGCTTCTGCACTATAAAATATTACCTTAGTATTAATTTGGTTTATCGATCAACCCTGTTCTCGATCACGTTCGGTCTCCACCTGACTTTGCAGAGCTCACCACCTGAATTTTCAACTTTGTCAGTGTCTGATTTCAAACTATAATATCTTGTCTTAAAATCTGAAACAAAAACGTGTGTACAAAATTATGAACTTATACGGCATTTAATATGCATCGGAGGCCCATAACATTATCTGTTTTCGGAATCGTCATAATGAGAGGAAAATTTTTATAAGATTAAAAATTTCGAAAAATTTCAAAAATTTCAAAATATCGGTTTATTGAGATTTTTCTCCGGAATATGCGTGCTAAAAATTTCTTTCAGGAAAGTTTTCCCATGTGACAACACGCAGAATGACGCAAGAACCAAGAAAATCGGTTAAGGTTTGAATGTTTGATTAGCATTTATCAATTTTCAAATTCCTTTCATCATTTGCAGCTTTTGCAAGTTTAACAAGCTGCTGCTCGCTTAGTACTTGATAGAAAATTTTTTGTTTTCACTCCCGGGACCGCTAAGGTGCCGGGTTTAACGTAGTAAACGTCATTTTTCAAAATTTGAAAGTTGATTTTTTCCGAAAATCACCATTTTTGACTCAAAATTAATACACTGGTATCAGAAAAATTGGGTGCAGATAAATCATGCTAAATATTCCATCTTTGCTGAATCCAATGATCTAAAAATGTTATCGCTACGACACACTTTGCGTACGCTACAAATTTTCAAGGATTTCTATTCATTTCAACAGGATTTCGAGGAATTAGTGTCTTTACGTTAACAAATAGCAAGGTTACCCAAAATTCAATTGAAATTAAAGAAAATCTTCGAAAATTTGTAGCACACGCAATATGCGTCGTAGCGGTCAACTTTCTACCTCCTTGATTCAGCAAAGATGGAATATTTAGCATAACTTATCTACACGCAATTTTTCTGATACCAGTGTAATTTTGGGTCAAACAGTGGTTAGTTGAAAGTCAAATAGTTTGAAAAATTAACTTTCAAATTTTCAAAAACGACTTTTACTACGTTAAACCAAACGCCCAGCGGTCCCGAAAATGAAAACGAAAAAATTTGTTATTAAGTACTAAGCGAGCAGTAGCTTGTCAAAGTTGTAAAAGCGGCAAAGATCAAAGGATTTTGAAAATATAAAAATGCTAACAAAAATTCAAACCTTAACCGATTTTGTTCGTCCTTGCGTCATTCTGCGTGTTTTCAGATGAGATAAGTTTCATGAAGGAGAAATTTTTATGATGCATATTCCGGCTAAAAACCTCGATAAACCGATATTTCGAAATTTTTGAAATTTTTCAAAATATTAAATTTTATTAAATTTTCCTCTCATGACAATTCAGAATATATAGTATATAATATAATAATATTATATATAATATTATTATGTTATATAATATATAATATATTATATATATTATATATTATATATTAATAATATTAGATATAATATATAATAATATAATATAATATATAATGTTGTGGGTCCCCGATGCATATTAAATGCAGTATAGGTGATCACAATTTTGTACAAACATTTTTGTGTCAAACTTTAGTTTAAGAACATATGGGGGCATTTTATATGTGAAAATGAGCAACGTGACTATCGATTTTTGACCAAAGTAACCCCTTTTAAGTTTTGCAAACAGTCAACTTTTACGACTCTTAAGCTTTACATTTTTAGCGTTTGCTGATGATGATAATAATAATAATAACAATAATAACAATAATAATAATAATTAATAACTATACTAATACTAATGATTATCATAATAATAATACAAGAAATTTAAAACCATGGCTGGGTGCGTCTGATAGTGAAAGACGCAAAAATAAAAATGGTTTTTTGTGAAACTCATTGAGCCGGCCAAAATTCCGTCCTAAACCTTGGCGTTATTTTTCAATGAGGAGGAATAACTCCCCACTGTTATTGTTAGTAGTGGTTTAAATCTACGTGAATTTTTACTTTTTTAATTCAACGGTTTTTCAAAGTACGCGATTCTTGCAGCTATGCATCTGCCGCAGCATAAATTTATCTTACAAAAATATATTCTTTGTAAATGTTTGTTTATTTATTTTCATATATTAAAATGGTTTGTAAAAAGATATTCGCCTACTCTTAATGTGTCAATAAATAATCAGAGGTTCGTATATATTTGTCGGAAATATTTAATGCCAACACTGTATCTAATGACAATTGGAATGTTAAAATCATTGCAGTTAAAATATTCAGTAAGCTCAAAGTCTTTTGTATATACATGTGTGCATGGGTGTTCCACCTGGCAGAAATAATTTTCAATCAATTCTGGAACACGTTATCGTCTGTACGGCTTGTGGTTTGCAACTTAGTAGTTTTACTTAAAAGAGGTCAAAGAGTGCTTTTTTAGCTTAAAGAGGTCCTAAGGTGAAATTGTGTGCTCAAGGTTAAACGACTAAATTTGCAGATATGTATAATGTGCTATCAGAGTTCAAGTTTTTAGGATTACTCACTCAATTGCACCAGCGGAGTGTATGTTGAATTCGAACAAACTATGGGCAACCCAGCCACTAGTCTTGTAATAATAATAATAATAATAATAATAATAATAATAATAATAATAATAATAATAATAATAATAATTATTATTATTATTATTATTATTATTATTATTATTATTATTAATAGTAATAATAACAATAATAATAATAATAATAATAATAATGATAATAATAATAATAAAGAAGAAGAAGAAGAAGAAGAGCAATAATAATAAAGATTCACGCTCATTACTTATAAACCATAAACGTTAGAACACATTCACTGTACTACAACCCTCTGAAACCGGGGAACCGATAACATCTATTCTACTCCCAATCTAATGGTCTCCGATCCTGAGCTCCTAAATAGGATCTGTTTTGCGCTGCGATACACACGACTGTTGTGAGAAATTTCGAATCCAGCAAACTCCTCTCTCCTCCCCAAACGCTTTACCCAACGCAACGCAAAACAACTCAATTGAGGCTGGGGAGAGACTGTTTACTTGACCCGAGATTTCCTGTTGCTCTGTCTGCCGAATACACTGAAGTGAAAAAATTCCTGGAAACCTGAAAGCAAGTAAAAACCGTTACTACCAAAAGTACTACGGCTCTTACTCAGTAGTTTTGTTAACGCAATTTCTCATGTCTGTGAACATTCGCGTCATCGTTCGTTGTATGTCCCGCTTGCATTGGTTGGAAGGTCTTCGTCCACTAATACTCGCTAACTCCCTGTGGGCTTTTGTTGAACACCTAGAACGTTTGTCAAGATCACACATTCTATTGAATCGGCAACATATAAAACGTATCAGCAATATTAATTAATACTGATACAGAATTCGCAACAAACAAAACATGAAAAGTTAATTGGAGCGCTACACAGTTAGTTTATTTGGATTCAACTTTAACTGATTAGGCTGGTTTCTGGTGTCTTCGGTAATCTCCCCCCCCCCCCCCAATGTTCCGGTTATCCGGAACCGGACGTTTTGGGGATCAGGCCATGGGGCTTTTATTATCCAGTCCTTTTTTATGTATTTACCCAGTTTTTATTATTTTTATTACATTCCTAAGTAGTGGGCTGACCGGTTTCCCTAGTGGTTTTGATTCCTTTTGGGCACATGTTTGTTTTAAGATAAAATTAACAAATCTTTCAAAAAAATAAGTTCCGATAGGGTTCTAATGCGGGCATACATATACATATATGAGTCGATTTCTGGGAGGTTCAACTATTGCGTGGGCAACCCCAAAAATAGATTTAGCTCGCATTCACTTCTTTTATTGCATCCTAATGGAACAACAAATCCTCCAAATATTAGATCCCTACGGTGAGTTTTGGTCCTGTAATCTCGATTTTTCTGATTTACGTCGTTTCTTGCTGTCACTATTTTGGAAGCTAAAGTTGTCTAGCTTCCATGCTTTTTGCGCTGATACACACGATACATGAAATGAGCTTAACGCGCAGCACCGCATACATAGGTGATGATTTTTAGATCTAGAAGCCTTAATATTTCCAAAAAGATGCAGCTTATATAATATATATAATATATATGTATATGTATTATTTTTCGTGATATTTCTGACATGGGTGCAAAGCCAAACCCCAAACCTACTTTTGAGATATGGCCAATCATCGAGTTTCAGCCAAAAGAGCGGTTATGGCAACTTTGGGACATAGACAACTAAAGGGAAAAGCAATCCGGGTAATATTTTGCACACATAAGCTAGGAGCCACAGACAACATTCTCGGCCAGTTTCAGCCAAATCTGCGAAATTTAATTTTTTCGATTTGTCACCACTCTGCCGGTAGCCAAAAATCGAAAAATAAATGTTTTCAGAGTTGGGTGAAACTGACCAAAAACGTTGTCAGTGGTACTGTGGTAAAATATTAAGCCAATGACATTTCCCTTTTGTCGGCTACAATGGCTCAGTGTTGCCATAATCGCTCTTTTAGCTGAAAACCCGGTTTTTTCAATCCTTGGCCATATTCAAAAGTGGGTCTAGGATTTGGCTCATTTTTTGCACACAGGTCAGAAATAGAAATATAAAATGAAAAATTATATATACAAAAGCTACATCTTTTTTGGGAATATTAGGGCTTCTAGGTCCAAAATTCGCCAAGCTCATTTCATTTACTGCGTGTATTAGCGCAAAAAGCACGGAAGCTAGACAGCACTAGTTATACCGTTATATACGAGATTTGTTGCTCCATTAGGATGCTATTAAATGTGTGATATTGAGTCAATTCAATTTTCTAAAGTTGTCCATGAACACCGAACCCACAGTCAAATCACCCAGAAATCGACTCATATACATTATCTTGTTTTGAGAATGTCCCCACAAAGAAACGGGTCCTTCCTTATCAACACTCGGAAAAATAATTTACAAGGATTAAACTAGACTTGTTAACAAAATATAAAGTCAGTTCTGTTAAACTTACTTAGCTGTACACCGGCGCATGTTTCGAAGCAGACAGGTAATGAATGGCCTTGCCTTAGGAGTGGCAGAGCTGCTCAGAGCAATCTAAACGCATAGAATGTCAAAACCGTTAAAGATTTTTTCGAATTTTGATTTTCAATATACTTGTGAAATGTCTTAGATTAAAGAAGTCCCACAAACTGGACACCGTCAACTTAATCTATATATACGCATATATGTACTTGCGAAAACACTGTTAGGAACACAAAATTTCGGGGGTTCGTGAATGTAGTGGACTCTTTGTGCATTAAGAAACATTCCTCTTAGTTACATCTAAACCAAAAAAGTGTCATATGCCTTATAACATCTATGACTCAGTGCAAACTGGAATTATGTCTGATTTTGCAGCTTCGAGCAGAGATTTAAAGATCGGTTGTCTGTCAGCTAGCACACATAACAGCTTGCATAAGTGTTCGCCCTGACACACCTGTTAGACCAAGAAGAAACAGAAGAAAATTCGGGAAGCATTGTACACCCTTGTACTTGTATCACTTCATCACAGGGTCATCAGCTAAGCTCCCATTTCAGGCTTATCAATTTTTTCTATGCCTGCTTCCCTACCGTAACAGCTTGTGCAAAATCCAAAATAATGTCCCTCGGCCCATATGTCCTTCACATCATGGCACAAGAAAAAATTTTGGCCGATTCTACAGTTTTGAGAAATCGATGATCGAAAATTTTTGGTCTGTGTTCAGCCTATCTGATGTCAGTATGCCAGAAAATGTTTGCTAGTTTTGTGGTAAATTTTGCCAGGTTCGTAAGCTTATGGGAATGTATAGGTTATAACCTTTAAAATGATGTATAAAGCTCTTTCCAAGTCCCAAAATAGCGAAAGTTATAGCGTTTCAAAAAACCACCACAAACGCACTGCACAAAAGGACACCACCACCTTAAGCGTAAGCTTTTACCACTGTCTAGCCTTGAACCACCACAAAGTATTTTGCTTTTAACATGTGATGAAAACAGCCTAAATGACGTGTGATGATTGTTTGGAAATTCGCAACCGATATGATCAGACCGCTGCTATACCTTATTCTAAGCGCACAAGAGCATGCACGGTTTTGAAAGATTCACGGTATAAAAGGTAACGAAAGCCCTAAAAATTTATCCTGTACAGTTGGGTGCTACTGCAAAAATTAATTAGTCAAATCACCAATTCGATATATTTCGGTGACACATTTTCAGAACCTGGATTGGCAATTCGCAATTCATTTGGGAGCAATTCGGTTTAAGTATTGCCTGATTTCATTTAAACTTAAATCTGGCTAAACATAGTTGAATTTTGATCAAGTTTTGTTTCTGGTTTAAGAACACAAGACAGTTTAGCCAATAAGACATATTTTTTACCAAGGTTTGATTCTCCGATCGAAATCCTTGTTGAGGACATACAGTATGCTCTAAGGTACATTCTGAAGTAACTTCGCCGACAGCGATATGACGTGCTTCATTCAATCCGTAGGGAACTTACCAACACACCGCAGCCAATGATTGCATTTATCAGCACAAGTTGAAGACCCATTGTAGCAGAGCGAGCTACGTCAGCGGGAGAGAGAACGAGCAGAGAAGAGTAGAAACTTTGCCGAAATGGTGCTGGTCTGAGCTGGTTGTCGCTTAAATAGCCTTTCGGCTAACAACTGGATGTGCTAATGTCACCATGTGAATCTATGTGTTCCGCTATGGTTACGGTTCATGTTTTCCATTAGGATTGGGTAAACAATAACAAGCATAAATAACCGAAATGCACCAAATCAAATATAAGGTCATTTCGTTTTGATAAATAACAATGCAACTGCAAATATCTTCAACAGCTATTCCTCATAACCCATTGTTTGAATAAGCTAACGAGTTTTAACGAGCTTGTTTTGACCAACTTTACGTCATTTATCAGAAAAGGTTTGTAGCCGAAGTAATATCACAAAGACTGTAAATGGTAAAACGGTGGGAAGCAGAAGCTGGGGGAACAGTATCAGAGGTAATTTAATCCATAGGTTAACAGGGACCCCAAGTCCTCCCCAGCCCAAACAAGCTACACATAAGGAGCCTCTTTTGCTCACATAACCTAACTACAACAATTTAGATGTAATCGCTATGTTGTTTCATGTTGATAAATCACAAAGAAGAAGCAAAAATCCTCAACTGCTATTTCTCATAACCCATTATTTCAATAAGGTAACGACTTTTAACGAGCTTGTTTTGACCAACTTTACATCATTTATCAGAAAGGTTTGTAGCCGAAGTAATATCACAAAGACTGTAAATGGTAAAACGGTGGGAAGCAGAAGCTGGGGGAACAGTATCAGAGGTAATTTAATCCATAGGTTAACAGGGACCCCAAGTCCTCCCCAGCCCAAACAAGCTACACATAACGAGCCTCTTTTGCTCACATAACCTAACTACAACAATTTAGATGTAATCGCTATGTTGTTTCATGTTGATAAATCACAATGAAGAAGCAAAAATCCTCAACTGCTATTTTTCATAACCCATTGTTTCAATAAGCTAGCGACTTTTAACGAGCTTGTTTTGCCCAAACCAATATCATTCACTGAAAGATCATAGTGGAAATATACCGGGAAGCTTTAATGGTTAGCTTCTCCGTACGAATTCTACGCAATGACAAACAGAAAGTGTAAGCACAGAACAGAGCATAGAGTTTTGAAATTTGCAGAATTGATATAACTCTCTTAATCCTGCTGCATCAAGTGGTAGTCACTGGTAATGCGGCCCACTGGATACACTGTGCACTGCCATCTGGTAAATTAACATCAGATAAATTCAAACCAAGCGCAACTCTTTCAAAATTTGGTCTGGTCAACTAAATCCGCTTCCGACACCACCGTCTCCAACGACATGCTTATCAATCCAAAATTGACTCCCGCAAACGGTTTATTTAAACTTCGTGGTTACAACGTGTCGTATATCTCCCCCTTCTTAAGTCTAATATTTTACCACATGATATTTCCCCCCTCTAAATAGAACCAAGCTAAACGATGCAGCAAATTTAACAGGGTTAAAACAACAACGCTTTTGAAAAGTTAGTAAATTGCAACTAAAAACGCTGGAAATAATTTTACAGTTATTACCAGCTACAAAATTTCGGATCTCAAACAGGTTTTTGTATCAACCAACAACGTTCATTTTAATACCTTTATTGTTTTTTACACCACCGTTATATTTATCACACTTTGTTTCCGCTGAATATTCATGGAATTTCCTTCTTAGTGAATTGCAAACAACTGGTGTTTTTAACCTTAAATTTTTGCATTAAATGAACGTGAACGTGAATTAAGTGAACGGAATTCAAATTTGAAAAAGCCTGTTTTCTTCTTCCGAAACTTGTGATTTTTCAACTTGGCACATTTTGGTCCTCCCTGTTAAAAGAATTAAATTTAAAAATTAAAATTTAGCTTTCAGTGTTTTTCGAACCATGATAGAATTTCATGTGGATCTTAAATTTTCTGGCTGGAAGGATCAAAATATTCCATCTTGAAAAAATCAGAACCTTCGGAAGAAGGAAAGGAGAAGAGAAAAAGAAGGCTTTTTCCAATTAGAATTTGGTTCGCCCATATTTAAAGCACATTCATGTAGTATTAAAACAACAATTGTTTGCAGTTCGCTTTGAAAAAATTTTATGAATATTAGCGGTGGCAAAGTGTGAAAAATAAAACGGTGGAATAAAAAGTATTACAGGTATTAAAAACAAACGCTGTTGATTTTGCAACAACCTATTTGAGATCTGAATTTTTGCAACTGATAACAACTGTAAAGCTGTTCAGCATTTTTTCTGCTGCGTCTCAGCGCAGCAGGTCTCTTATGTTTGCTCGGCCCTGGCCCTCACACGCATTTTGCTTGGTAACTTCACCGTAAATGCGAGTAACCAGTGGTTTAAGATAGGGCTATCATGATTTGTATGTGAAATCTTGTCTTTCATTCAACGGAATTTCTGGTTCCGATTTACGTATATACTATGCGTATGCATGCATTAGTTTCACTTCCATAATCTAAAACGTCTATTATCCTGGTTGATGAATGATGACACATACTTAAGTTAAACTTGTTTCATTAACATTCCAGCAAAGATTTCTCAAATGAATGAAACTTATAGATACATACAAAGGCAGAATAGTTTAAACTTTATTTTCGATATAAAGATAAACCCTCAAGTTTTATAAAAACTTTCAATCTTTTGCATGTATATTTTATGTTGTAAGCAAGTAAGACCTCGCTGACAAAATAATTAGCTGCGCAGCAGGTCTACAATTACTTAAATGTCCGTCCAGCGGAAACTGAATTTTTTGCACAAAATCTTGCTTGTTACTTGCAATTTGCCATCTTTTTAAAAGCATTGCTATTTTGACCCCGTTTAATTAGCTGCATCGTTTGCTAGGCTTCGTCTATGTTAGAGAAACGTTATGGCTTTAAGCAGAGGTAAATATTGCACTTTAGAGGAGAAAATATTATATGACTCCGGCTACGTGCCAGCGGCGGCAACCTAGTCTACTTGAGGCAGTATGTCAGGCCACAGTGTGGGAAACTATCGGTTATAGTACACCTGGTTCAAATTTAGTTCAGATCAGATTCAGAATTTCAGCAAAGGCTCCTCTATGCTGTTTGCCCACTGCTATCTTCTGTCCAAAGTTGATTCGTCATGTCTATGGACCTTGATGAAATTCTACATCCTGAAGCCACGATCCTTTTCTGTTAACAACCAAAAATGGCTAGATGAAATTTGTCTTGACTAACGTCAGTCCTCCCGTCATCCGGCCGATAAAGATGACAAAGAGCCGATGTCCGAGGAAGCACGAAACCGGCTGTTCGATGCACCGATCAGACCTGTCATCGACTATGGCTACAACGATATTTGTAAGCGCTTCAAAGGAATCCCTCGCATTATTGGACCGTCTCCGAGATTGCTGCACGGCTATTTCGTAGCCTAGTACACAGATTACATTCTTGGTTCTTTGTAGAGACGTTTCTGGCCTGTGTCAGCTCTTCCATATTTTTGACGGAATGGCTCCTACCGCTGTTTCAAGCTCTACCCGCCAACAGTTCTAAGTGCACAATACGCAACACAAGACTAGTGAGAGGTTCCTAAGCTGCGATCCTACGTTCCAAATCTCGAACGTCCTCACACTTCAACTCTTGCCTGACACTAATCTCATGAGTTGTTGTTTAAGCATACCAAATTTTTCTTCTCTTTCTCTCTTCTTCTCTTTCAAATTTTCTTCTCTGCATGAACACATTGCTGATGACTCATGCATGAACACAATGTCGGTATACTTCGTGAAGGCGAAGTGATGAACCTGGTGGGATCCTTCTCAGTTGGCAAGTATATAGACCTAAGGAATTTATATGAAAGTATCAGGCATACCCATCAAGTTTGCTATGAACCAGAGCTATTTAATGGTCTCACATATAAGATTGCCAAAGTTACTGCACTAATTTTCCACTTTGGCAAGGTTATACTAACTGGTGCTCGGCTCGAAGTCTGTCTGCCCTATCAGATGCAAGGTCTATAGTTAATAAGAAGGTGATGAGGTTTGCCACCTTTAGGCATGTCTTCCAGATGCCTGTCACAAAAAGCCCTGCGACCGCACCTATTCGCGTAGAGATTACCGGTCATTATGTCGCCGTCATGGCTATAGGTCGTAAGACCTGGACAAGCTCACAATGTCCTGACCCACGTACTGCCATTGAGGGGGTTTCTCGTAAAGCTTACAGTACGTATGTCACGGGGACGAACATCTGATCAGACACCAATGTGGACTACCACCAAGACCTCTTATTCAAGAAATTGATGCAGTCAGACACACGATGAGAAATCTACGAGGATACGAAAGATATCGCAGAAGTATCCAACCTATCTACAATATGCGAGACAGGCTAGAAGTGGAAATGCTTAAAATTCCGTTGCTAAGCAAAAGTACAACCAATGTTATACGTAACATTTCGTTTACTGTACAATGGAATAGTAATGGTTTACAGTGTTATGAAATATAATGCAATGCTAAAGGTTTACAGTGTTATGCAGTATTAATGGTTTACAGTGTTATGAAATATGTAATAATAGTCAATAGTAGTTAGTGTTCTTTACAGTCTTGGTGATTGCATGGGGATACGAACCATTGCGGCACATTCCAGTGTTTCACCATACAATTTCCAATTCATTCGGTAAATACGACAGCACAGTGTTGCATCCCAAGGGTCCAAGGGCCACCGCTGCGTTCAGTCTCGCTGCTTGTATTGTAGGGAGGGTTGCCTGGCTTTCTCTGAGCAATATGTGCTCTTTGTGAGAATCTTACAAATGACTCCCTGCTGATTCATTCCTCCTTCAAACACTTTGACCAGGTACGCTTAGCCAGGCTTACGCAACGCACAGCCACCGAATACCTGACACCAATGTAGGGGATGGCTAAGATCACAAGGCCAGCTACAAAGTAGCTCGTGCCTACAACATACGATGTAATCTCCGTTTTCAGATTCTAGTTCATTCATAACTCATTTCAGCTTCTCTACACTTCTCCTCTTTAAAAATGACAGTTGTAGCCTATTTGGAGGTCTTTCGTACTGGATGGATATTTCCTGGCCGCCGCTGCTCTGTTCTCATTTATCCATTACACGTCAAGATCTGAGGTCTAGTCGGCGCCTCTTTCTGTTTGCACTGGTCCACCGCGACTGTAGACGTTGACGTGAACACCCTGACGGGATTTCTTGTCCTGTCCCATTTGAATGCGATATGTGGAGTCTGATGAGTTTTTCAGAACAGTGTAGGGGCCCGCCATAGGTCAGTGAAACCAGACTTCTTCATTTCGGAGTAAGGGTTACCCAAGTATACGAGATCCCCTTCATTGTAGGA
>JASAND010006975.1:0-23137 GCA_030248195.1 Trissonchulus latispiculum
CAATTTCCCTTTTCAGCTGGGTTTTGGTTCCCTTTGATGTTGCCGCCTTGATTTGCCTGAACCAGTGTAAACTTTAGCAAAAACCAGCTGAAAAAGGGAAATTGTTTAAAAATCCATTGCGGACGCAATATAAGTCGTAGCCACAAAACCTTTATATCGTTGGATTCAGCTTAGATTGAACTGTATTATTATCTTACTTTTACTCACTTTTGCTAGACTCGCTATGTCGAAATTTTGGGTCAGAGTGGTATTTTTCGAAAAAATAGACTTTCAAATTTTGAAATCTCTACATATATGAGGTGAAAGCGGACGCCTAGGCGGTCCTGAAAATCTAATCGAAAAAAGTTTTCCGTTGAGCGAGTCGCGAGTAATAACCAGTTAAACTCGAAAAAGCGGTAAAGATCAAAGGATTTTGAATATCTAAAAAATTGAATAACTCACGCAATTTTCATCCAAAAAAGTTGAAATTTGGTGTAGCACTTTCATACAGGGGGAAACTTTTCCTGAAAACATCGCTTCAGTACCACGTACCAGTCCTTCTGTACATATAAAAGCGGTGCCCTTTGAAATCGAACAATACATTTTTTGGTCAGACTTTAGAACCAAGTTCGTTGCCCATGTATGATCCAAATCCGAAAAATCTAAAGATAAGATACATCTACGAGACGTCCTTCTAGACACGCCGTGGAGTCTTATGTTAGCACCCCGTAAAGACACTGTCTAATTAAGAATATTAAGAATTCTAATTAGCAAAGAAACAAATTATAATCAAAGAATCTTTAAATGGGATATACAATACGGTCTCATGCATTGCGATTCAGTGAAACTGGGGGAACTTTCAGTCAAAAGCATATCAGATGAATTATGTACAAGCTAAACTTTACATAACTTTACATGTAACCTACAACTGTATGCAGCAAATTTACTGCTTCAAAGCTTTTGACAAATTGATACGGTGGTTTTTCTGTTTAGAAATATAGCCCTGAGTTGATTGCATGTATAAAATACTACCATCCTCTATGACGTACGTTTACTGAAATTCCACATTAATCACCATAAAATTTGAAAACTAGAGTTGGCTCACAAAAGTTTCGAATTACTATGGTTGGAGGGTCGTTTTTCTGAACCAGTTAGCTGTGCCTAGGATTGAATATTTATGTAGGTATCATGTAGGGTTCAATACTTCCACGAAACTCTTGACTTTAAGTTAGGAGTTCCGTGGATGTTAAAGCGTATTTACATCCGTCATCCAGGTCAAAGTAATGAATCTATGTCAGTTTAGTTTTCACTATTATTAACCTTGTGTTCAGCCATGTTTGTTTGTTGATTGCAGTAGGGTGCTACCTTCCTTGCATCATTTATTTTATTTCAAAGTTTGTTTGATTTCCATAAAATTGTACAAATATCATACATTTCCTTAAAATTACTGTAAACCCTAACCTTTCGTTTAACTGTTGCTAGCTTATTCTGTAATCGGTTTGCGTTTTTGACAGCAGCAACACAATTCATGATCACTGCTGTCTTCATGCTTCTTATTTTCAAATTTCCTATAGAATAAGTATCTCTTTTCTTTTAAAGCCCGGGTAATACTGCAATATATGCTCGTGGAACTCCACCTTGCACATAATAAAAGTTTCCTTTCAATATCAATATCCTTATGAGTTTCCAACATTTAAGGTGCTGGCATCCTTTTGTGCCATGCTTTTGTGATGATTTTTCGACACGCTATTACTTTCGCAATTTTGGGAGTTCAAATAAGCTTTATACATCGTTTTAAAGCTTATAATCTGTACCTTCACATGAGCTTACGAAACTAGCAAAATTAGCAAAAAAAAGCAAAAATTTTCTCACATGATGACATCTGACAGGCTGAGTATAGACCAAAAATTTTTGAACATCGATTTCTCAAAACTGTAGAATCGGACAAAATTTCTTCTTGTGCCACGATATGAAGGACATGTGGGCCGAGGACATTTTTTGGATTTGGCTCAACAAGTTCTCAATACTCCAGAAAATCCGGCAAATGTGCGATGACACGAAATTTCGCAAATTTGAATTCAGTTTTCTCACAACTAGAGACGGTTTAGCTCAAACCGAGAAAAATGTCCCTCCGCAATAGTGCGAGTTTTCATTCTGCCAAAAATCAGACGAATCCGTTGGGTAGTTTTTGAGAAATCGATGTTCAAAACAAAATAATCGAAGTTTTGCTAAAAAGGTATTTCGACGAATTCTCTAGCATACAGCAACGAAATCCAGCGAATAGGCATTGATAAAATGTGCAATTCGACGATGTATCGATTGAGTATAAATAAGTCAAAATTGTCAGTAAGATTTTGCAGTAATTTTGAAAAAACTGATTGCTTCAAAAATGGCCATTTTTTGACCCCAAAAAATCGTTTTTGCCTTATACTGCCTTAACCACTAGAAATAGCGCAATGGTTGTAAAAACAAAAATGTTCATTTAGGGGTCCCCTTTCCAGCCATACTAGCCAATCCGGTGTATCGACTACGTACTGGCAGAATAATGGCAAAACCAAAACTTTCGTATCTTTACAACTAAAAATCCAGGACTGGTCCCAGAATGTTAAAGAGCATGAAAATAATGTATTTGGAAAGTTTTATCCACTTTCATAAAAAATTGGAGCTTCTAGGGTCGAATTTACACAAAGCGATACCAGCGCCTTAAGCGCTTAGAAAGTGAAGAGAAAGGCACTATGAGCGGGTTATGAGCGAATGTCTAAGAGCGGTTAAGAGGAGCTATGTGAAACAGTTTAAGGTGTGCTGGTTCGGGTTCCTGGGTATTGTTGGGCTTTAAAAGCGCAATTGTCGAAACTCATTCAAATTTGCTATAATTACATCATTTAGCTTATAAAATATTTTAGAAAAGTCGCGGCTTGAAAAATTTGAGTCTTGGAGAAATTAGCTTCAATCCGACATAACATGCACTGCGGCCACCTTTACATGGATGAACTTACAGTCATTGGAATCCTCTCACCAAGACCTACAATTGCTCTTGAGAGTATTCTTCTGTTTCTTTACGGTTTAAGAATAGCAGCAAAAATTGATTTTGGAGGTCCAAAAATTGACCATTTTTCGAAAAATCAAATACTGCAAGATCTCTAAAATTTCAACAGTGCTTTTTTGTCCGTCGGACAAGCATTGTCCATATTTGTAGTCCTAAAGCACATGTTATGGCCAACGGAAAGCTCTCTGTGGCATCTCCACCTACGCACAGCAACGAAATGTGAAATTTTGAAAATCGCAACCAGATTGTTTCGAACACGGATTTTTCTCAACTCATGCAATCAATTAAAAAACGGCTTCACACACATATTTTTGAAACAACTGCCGAGGGCTATTTTTCATGGTTTCGCGTTTTGTCTTTCTGTTCGAGAGAAATAAGTATGTGCAAACTTGAACATTTTGACGAAAATCGGACAAAGTTTACGTTTTTCTCAAAATCACTAAATAACATTAAACAATTTCAGACAAAATAGCCCTTGGGAAGACGTTTTTATAGCCTGAACTGGAGGCTTTTCGTTTAGCTTTGCCACACTTCGAGAAATGTATGTTAAAAGATTGTTTTCCTGTTATCGCATATTCAAGTCGAAGAGTTAAAATGAGCAGCTATACTCTGCCTAGTTGTAACAAGCACGCCCTGAGCTTTAAAATAATATAAAAATTATCTTTGAACCCAAGAATTAAGCAAATTATTGTCTTTCAAAAATTTGCTGCAAATACCCGAACCAGCAATCTTAAACTCATAATTTAATCGTAAACTGCTCATAAGAGATAAGATAGGCGGGGTTTAGGAGCTACAGTTTAGAGCCCTTTGTGAAACGCTCTACTGTTCTTACAGTACATCCATTGCAAAGCTCCTGGTACTTTTTGTGGACGGAGAATATACTGAAGGTTTTGGTTTCGCTGTGCTTGTTTTTGTTTCCGAACTGAACTAAAATTATTTTTAATCTTATTAGCACTTGCAAAATTACTTTTATAAAATTTAGATAAGTTTATACGACTGTTTGACAGTTTGAAATTTGACCCTTTTTCCCCATATTGGCCACCTGGCAACATAACAATACTTAGAAATGGATACACTAATCCAATAACTAGTTTGCAATATTAGTTAAAAATCTTTCATTATTCCCACAGTAGACAACACAATACATAGTACATGTGAATCAGATAGTTCGAAGAAGGATTTCTGAAATTGGGTCTCAGTTTTAGTAATTCTCCTTGAAAGTTCTCAAACCTTTTCTCTTTGCATCAAACTCGCTTTAACTTACAACTTTACCTTCCAGGAGATCCAAATGGATGACGGCAGAACGGGTGATATCCGATGGAGACAGCGATTGGCAGGACACAGACGAACTCACAGCAAATACAGGGGAATCCGGGTTGGCAGTATAAACAAAATATTGGCAGCACAGACGAGTAAATCCTCCAAGTTTGATACCGGCTTACACCGAGTATCTGGTCTTCGCGACCCAAATCCAAATCCAATCCAACAGGCTATACAGAGCCCACGGCGTATCAGCCGAAACACAGTGCAAAAACGGAGACAAGAATGTAAAACCGCACTTCGCGTGACTGCCAACCCAAGACTGAAGTTCAGGTCTCTTTTCGAACTGAACTTCAGCCGTACCCCCGATAGAGGGCGCGTCTAACTTTTTAATGGTCCAATCGCTGTGCTCCTACCGTATGCCTGTTTTCGTTGGCTCTCTTTGTTTTCGTCAGAGAGCCGACCCAGTTTGACGTCGAAAGAGCTTACGTAACTTTTGGGGTCAACTTTGATTACTTTAGGGCTTTTCTCAAGGCTCCTCTCAGACGATTTTCCTTTCAATTTCTCCATCAAAAGTACTCATGCAGAAATTCAGATAACATCACAGAAATACAGAATTTATCCCACAAAAGAGTTTTCGGACAACATGGACCAAAACTGTTCACCCATCAAGAATTCAAATTTTAGGTAGCTATGTCCAATTCAACTCTAAGAAGAAAATCCATAGTCAACTAGCTAAACCTCAAAGCCTTATTCACAGTCAGTTACCAACAGCTATTAAAATTGGTTATGAAAATTGATCGATCGCCCAACAAATATTAAACAATTCTTAATTAACTACAGCTTATCTTCCTTTCAAAATTACAACCTGAGCTTCAATTTCCAACTTGTTACATCACCAAAAATTGCTCGAGACCAGTAAGCAGATTTTGCTGCCTCCACATTAAAGCAGGAATTTAGAATCGGAAACCTTTTCGTTGTTTTTGTTTCTGTGGTTTGGAAAAAAGACGTTTCAGAAGGTTGCTTAAATTTTCTCGAAAACTGGCTTTAGAATGTATAAAAACCAACGAGTACACCAGTCGCTTTTGTCTTATCTCTTGTGGTTATAACCTACAAACTTCTTAATTGTTTGTGAACTTAAATAAGAAACAAACAATTTCTTTCCGATTAATTAGTTTAGTTTAAACGCAAACATTACATTTTTGCATTATTTTATTACCGTATTCTCGCGCTTAAGGGAACACCTACTTAAGAGAACATGTACTCTTAAGTGAATGTGCTCTCTTAAGTGAAATCGGAAAAATACAGAACCACAAATAAAGAAACTGCTGTTGAGCGTTAAGAATCTTAAGATTTGTCCCAGTAATGGTGAATCTTTAAGTCTTTCCAAGAAAAAGAAGTCATTTATACCACAAAAGTGACCACAGTAATGATACTAAATAAATAAGCAAAGCCGGTGATTGCTTTTTAGCGATATTTACATTCACTTAAGGGAACCTGTTTTCTTAAGTGAGCATGTTCTCTCAAGTGAAATCAGAAAATTTTCCGATTTTGACCGTGTTTCACTTAAGAGAACATGTTAATACGGTAATACGGTAATCTTTTTGGTACCAAATTAAAGTCAGAATCTATGAATTAAAGTCAGAATCTAATGTACACTTGGTTTTTGAAATAATTATGCCTCAGTGATACTACTGTGCGCCTCAGTGAGACCATTTTGTGCCTGAGTGAGACTTTTGTGCCTCAGCGAGACTTGTGCCTAGGTGAGACTCACTGTGCCTGAGAGAGACTAATTGTGCCTCAGTGATACTTGTGCCTGGGTGAAACTACACCCTGAAATTGACACTGAATTTGCTTGCGTGTTCCGATAACTGAAACCAAAATGCACGCGGAGGCGGAACGCTCATTTTTACTTAATTGCTTAATAGCATACAAGAACGAGAAACGAGAATAGAAACTGCAGAGAAACTAGTCGAAATATGTACTATTACGTACCTTATATAGTTAACAAGTAGTGCCCAAAAAGGGCATGATTCCGCGACAGAGAGCTGTCTGAATTAATTTTAGCTTTAATGTTGCGTGAACGTTCAAAGTGTTAGTGGTGTTCTGTCGTCTAAATTTAATCAATGATGCAAACAAAAGGCCTGCATTAGGGTCCGTGACCCGCGGCCCGAAAATTGTGATGAACTTGGCCGAGCTGGACTGGCCGAATCCTTGCATTTGCTGGTCCGTGCAGATTTATGGCTATCACAATCAGGACCATGTCAGATTAAAAATTATAACCCCAAGAACCACCATCTGGAAAAAGGAGGTTCGCAATTTTTTTATGCGTTTGTGTGCACCACTTGGCAACTACGGCAACGTGAAATGTGGCTACGTAGCGGATCTTTTCTATCAGGCAATTCAAGGGCCTTGATAGGATCGGTGCGTCTAATTGTGTACAGTCATCGAATTTGCAGCATATAACCGGGGTGAATTGGGGGGGGGGGGAGTCCTCCCTGCTTTTCTCAAAAAATTGGACTGAATATACTACATCCAATATCCACAATAATCCTTGTCCTTGTCGAAATGGGTAACTTGTCAGGGATGGGAAGGTTTTGGGCCCTCCCATAACCCTCCATGAAAACCAGCATCATTTGCTTGGTTTAGCGTCTGTGAGAGTCAGCCATTAATGTGCGCTAAGCTTTCCCGGACCATATAGCAAAGAGGGACCTTGCTTGTTCTTTCTGTCAATGTCACACTAGTATTCATCATGTACTTCTGATAATTATTGTTTCTACTATGTTGTCCAACTTTCATTCGGAGCGTGTCGTGCACAACTTTGCTAACAGAACTTTTATTCAAAAGCAGAAGCATTTATTAAAGATCTCCTTCAAGAGGTTCCGCAAAATTTCTTTCTGAATCTAATTTGGAATACACTGATCTCTTTGCCTTCAGAGTTAGCTGCTTTTAGTTGTTAGCAGTTGCTCTGCGAATTAACCCATCAAGTTGAGAAAATGTCTTGGAAACGAACTTTAACTTACATTCTGTATGCGCACATATTCAATTACCGTGCAGTCCAAACAAACCGAGCTCAAGGAGTTTTTCGAAGAAATTAAATTTCTCAACACGGGCAAGTTGGACATAACACATTCGGATTCGACCCCGTCTACGGTTGCAGGATTCAGATTGGAAAAACTGAACTGAAATAACAATGTCGTTCGGTTAACTGAGGCTTCGTTCGACATTTGACCTAATTTGCATAATGTGAAAGCAAAAAACGGTGTATAGCTAGACACATGGTAAAGATAGGCTATTTTCGTGACCCAATACACAATTACACGCAAAAGATAGGACATCCTCATATTAGGTATTCCGCTCTAGCGGAATAAAAACTAGATAAGGTTATTGGCTGAAAAAAGAATGAAACATTAACTATCTACGATCAGTTGATTTGATAATCTTACTATGTCCAATACATGCATATCCCAATGTCTAAGTATTATATGCATGCACATGCATATACATACATAAGCACAGTGTATTATGTATACGCACCACGTGGTAAAAGTCTCACATTGCCTCAAAACTGCATCATAACCTTAATCAATTCAAATCAAAACTGCAGGTAACAAGCAATACTTTGTGCAAAAGGTTACATTTTTGCCGGATGAATATTTTATGAAATTATAAGCCTGATGCGCAGTCAATTTTTTCATAAGTGAAGTGGCAATTGCTTAGGGTCTGCAAAATTTTCTGCAAAACGACGTTCTTACCTTAGCTTGCTGGCGGCAAAAAGTTTACTTTTATTCCACCTTGTAGCCATAAGTCATAATTTCGGTCGTTATTGGAGAACTTCCTATTAATAGGAACATAAGCGTAGATTTGCTTGCTTGCGTAGACTTGCAGACTGCAAGTTGCAGTTGGAAGTCTTTAGTTAACTTATTGGTCATACGAAAAGATTTCCGGTTTCGAATTCTTTAGTCAGATTCTACACGAATTGCACACATGCGCAATTACACGGATTAGAATCAAAAGTCTGCCAAAGTAGAAATCCACACAGAAATCATGTATTCCCTATGTTAAGCCATTGCACACATGCATTTATAGAAAATGCATGTTCAACAAACAAAGTATGTGCTGAAGCTCGACCTGAGCAAATTTAAATGACCTGCTGCGCTGAGGCACAGCAGGAAAAACAAGATATTTCTGTGCTTTGATGTTTTTTCCACTCTTCAACCGTCCTTCGCTAGAATTTTATGATGGTTGGGCTAATAATTAGAACTAGTTCTTAAAACCCAAGCTTTCTTTTCACTTGCTGCAACTAAAATCAAAACTATAAGCATTAAACTTGTTTTGATTACTAAGAAAATAAATCAGAGCGACTCGTTTAGCACATACACGTAATTTACGTGTGGGAACAGATCTTTTTTCGAAATTCTATGTACAAATTATATACTCCCTATCTTAAAGCACAAAAGATGTGCATTTACGTAAAAATCTATGTTCTGCGTGAAGTCTGCGTGCAAAACGGAGGGCTGAGCAAACATAAGAGACCTGCTGCGCTGAGGCGAAGCAGGAAAAAGATTAACAAACTTGATTTGATTGAACTTTTGCCTCTAAAAATAAAGCAGTTTCGACTTGACTTTTGGCTGTGATTTTTGGGACTAGGTCCACATAGTTCGACGAGTCATTCGTAATTTAATTTATAGGAATAAGTCTGTATGATGAAACTTATCCAAGTTTGGAAATGCCATTATGATAAAACTACTGCTATAATAGCCAGCCAAATGACAAAATAATGAAATAGCCAAAGATAGCCAATGAAATAAACCAGCATAGACTGACCTTTTATGAAATTGCTACAAGAAATGAGACTTTATCTTCAAATCTTTACCAAAATACTGATTCTACTGGGCTATTGAGGTCATAACTCATCTAACACGTTTTCGGATACGCATGCTCAAAACTAGCAAACACGAAAACGAAACCGAGTGCAATTAACAATCAACTCGCTAAATTTTTATTTGAAGCTATCATACTTTGCTATAGATATCTGTTTGTTTTTAAAGTTTAAAGTTGTCTCCAGTGGGTCAGGTGGTCTGAAAAAACTTCAGTGGATTGCTGGTTGGAGGTCCGCGGGTCGCAGGCACCAGCGGGTAACGAAATTCGAGCCACTTCTAACTCTGATTTGATCACAGCTTTCAGATAACATTTAGTGGTTTAAATTTAAATTATCAAATCATATAAATACCATTAGCAAGTGTCAAAAGGAATCCTCTCAAATACTCTACTGGATAAACTTCCTGATGACATAATAATGACAGAATGAACATTATCAGTGTGACAACGACAAGTAATGCTGCCGTACCCTACAACAAAACGGATAATTGTTATACAAGATTCAAACTGTCACAGTTCACCACAGCCATCGGCAACAATTTTGGCTTAAGCCCGGTTCATACTTGTCTCTGAGTCTCTGTCTTTATGTCCTTGTCTCTAACTCTCTGTCCTTTTGTCTCTAAACTGATAGAGACAAGACGTCCATACTTAAAGGGACAAAAGGACGGAGACTCGGTCATGTTACAATTGTAGCGCAAATGTGATTCTCCAATTGGCTACCCGACAAGTAATTGTCGGAGGATCTGTCGCTCAATAGATAACGGACCTGGCTGTCAGGAACCAGGACGGGGAAGCCTCGCCAAACTATAAAGTTATGCAAACACGAATAATGTTCCTACCTGCCTAGTCTAACAACTAACCCTAACCTACCAAAATAACAAGCCGTTAGAATAAGTGATTTAATAAACGTACGTACATACAGTGGGCGTAAGCCCTGACAGACAGTCAATCCCAGACAAACAAAGCATACACACACAACAATACAAACAAACCTTGGGGTTGAATGAACCCAATACAGTGTACACCCCAGGGGGAGAAAGCGTAGGTGTAGAGGAAACACCGGAGCGTTGACCCAAACGAAAGTAGGTGGTAATCGGGCGACCGACGAGCGATTAAACCGACTGGAGTTGGGAAAGAAACTAACACAACTGATGTGTTGGGGAGTTTTCAAGGGAGACCCCCAAAGTAGGCGGGGCTTAGAAAACCCACCCCCAACCAGAAGTTGACACGCACAAACCACGCCCCCAAGTTTGATCACCTACCCAATAGTTACATCCCACCCAACAACAACTCCCCGACCAACAAATAGAATGATGACGTTAGCTAAAGCCAAGCAGTAGCTAAGGGCCGAAAAAGTATTAGGTGTGTAACAACAAAGTGAAAATACATAAATACATACTATCTCTACACAATTAATTCAAATTCGATTGGTCACTCGGTTTAATCAAAAACGAACGAAAAGTGTTTCAGTTAAAATAATATATGTTATCATTTGTTGTCCTATTAACAGCTGAAGTTTTATATGCTGAAAACTGACTTTAAAATTGGATATAAATGCAGTTACTTTTAAACCTTTAAATATCCAACTTAACTCAACTTAGGCTACCGCTTAAGGACAGGCAGAAAAGTTGAGCATTGTTCGACTTCCCTTAGAGACTCTTAAGGACAGCTTAGAGACAAAAGGACAAAAATACACAGACAGGCATGAGCCGGCCAAAAACAGAGACCTAGAGACAGAGACTTAAGCCTGGTTCACACTGGTGTCTTATGTCTTATGTCTTATGTCTTTTGTCTTATGTCTTGTGTCTTAAGGCGTTCGCACTAATGTTTTATGTCTTATGTCTTATGTCTTTTTGTCTTAAGACAGACTTGGGCCAGGCTCAACTTTTGTCTTATGTCTTAAGAGATAAACCAATCACATTGCAGCTTGTCTAGTCATTGTCAAGTTGATTGGCTGAAAGATTCAAATGTGCTGCCTAAGACAAGAGACATAAGACAGCAGTGTGAACGGTTCTGTCTTAAGACATGGAACATAAGACATGAGACATAAGACAAAAGACAAAAGACATAAGACATAAGACAGCAGTGTGAACCAGGCTTTAGAGAGATATATGAATCGGACTTTAGGTGTGAAAATACACATTCACTCTTAAGCCTGGTTCACACTGCTGTCTTATGTCTTATGTCTTTTGTCTTTTGTGTTATGTCGTATGTCTTAAGTTTTACGTCTTAAGACAGAACCGTTCACACTGCTGTTTTATGTCTCTTGTCTTAGGCAGCACATTTGAATGTTTCAGCCAATCAACTTGACAATGACTAGACTAGCTGCAATGTGATTGGTTAGTCTCTTAAGACATAAGACAAAAGTTGAGCCTGGCCCAAGTCTGTCTTAAGACAAAAAGACATAAGACATAACACATAAAACATCAGTGTGAACGCCTTAAGACACAAGACATAAGACAAAAGACATAAGACATAAGACATAAGACACCAGTGTGAACCAGGCTTTACACAACATATAATTACCATTTAAAGTGCATGAGTTATACTCAAAGTATTCTGAATAACGTTTACCAAACGTAACACAACAAGTACTGATATGGGTAGCTTCGGCCGAGGATTTTTACGGATAATCCATCCAAATGTGAATGGGAGCAATAATGATTGTAAAGAAGGTGGGTACCCATACCAGAAGAGTATGAAGAAGGCAGTCCGTGATACCAGAATGTGTGCTCGTAAAGTCCAAGTAGTAATTCTGAAAAAGATTTCAGATACAGTAACAGCAACAAATGGCACTCTTTAGTACAGAAGCTAATAATTCTGATTCCACCGGCTTAACTTGTTGATTGCATAATTCAGAAATCCATAAACAATTATAATGAAGCGTAGTTGCGTGCGCGACCTTATTAGTAAAATAATATAGACAATGCATAAACATGGAATAATCAATAGCCGTGGTAGGTCCTACTAGAGCTTCCCTGGGCTAACCTCATCTCATTTGTTGGGAAATATATTCATTGCCCTGCATATTCTATGTAATTGGTAAATCTTTGACATCTGGTTAACCAAATGAATCACATTAATCTTATCTGCCAAACTTGGTAATCATCTTGTAGGTTGAGTGTAGGTTATGTTACTAAACATAGTTATTAAGAACTTATATATCTAACTGAAACCTAATTGGATGGAGTGATTGTTGATTCGAAGTTGTCTACAACCCCTCGCCAAACGGGGAAAGCAGTGGGTATACCGTATTTGTTTTCCAGTCTGATCATATCACCTCAGTACACGTAATTACTAGACATTGGGTAAAACTTGACTAACTTGACAAAACCAACTGATTTAGCTGTATTAGCGGAGAATTTGAGTACTATTTGTCGTAATTACTGCTGTCTGGTTGCTGCAAAACTTTGGTATACTTCAATATGAAATAATCGTTAACAGTATGAGATATATAATAAAACAGCACTGCAGCAGCACCACTCATTCTTTTGATTTCCATATGTTTGTTCTTTTATATACAATAATATCGCTAGTAGATAAGATAGCTTCAATGTAAACAAGCAGGAACTCTTCACTGACTTACCAAAAACGGATCCTGTGGAGCACAAAAACCTCGAAAAAATATCGGCTGATAGCTTCGAGAGTGATTCCACATTGTCGCACAGTGCTAAACTAATTAAATGATTAAAGTTTGACCAAAAAATGTAGGGAGCGAAATTGTTTTGTTTATACTGACATAGCGGTAAATTTTTGATGCAGCAATGTATATATTTTCCGAACCGTCATGACAAGAACTTTCTTTTGGTTGAAAAAGAAATTTGAAAAAATGAAAATTCGTCAAAGGAAGCCGATGTTTTTGGGTTTTGAAAGATCAGTAGGTGCCAGGAACTAGCCGTTTGGTGGAAAATTAGCCCATGTCCCAAACATATTGTATCCCAAATGCGGAATTCTGCAGAATTCTTGAAAATTTCAGGAAAACTGTAGTATAGTTCAAGTTTCACCGTAATTCTACCGTTTTAATGAAATGTTCTTAGAATCGTTGAAAATTTCAGTAATTCTGCAGAATTAATGATTTATGGTGACAGATATAATGCGTGTGTCGTGTACAATGAAGATTTTTAACTAATATTGCAAACTAGTTATTGGATTAGTGTATCCATTTCTAAGTATTGTTATGTTGCCAGGTGGCCAATATGGGGAGAAGGGTCAAATTTCAAACTGTCAAACAGTCGTATAAACTTATCTAAATTTTATAAAAGTAATTTTGCAAGTACTAATAAGATTAAAAATAATTTTAGTTCAGTTCGGAAACAAAAACAAGCACAGCGAAACCAAAACCTTCAGTATATTCTCCGTCCACAAAAAGTACCAGGAGCTTTGCAATGGATGTACTGTAAGAACAGTAGAGCGTTTCACAAAGGGCTCTAAACTGTAGCTCCTAAGCCCCGCCTATCTTATCTCTTATGAGCAGTTTACGATTAAATTATGAGTTTAAGGTGCTGGTTCGGGTATTTGCAGCAAATTTTGAAAGACAATAATTTGCTTAATTCTTGGAGTTCAAAGATAATTTTTATATTATTTTAAAGCTCAGGGCGTGCTTGTTACAACTAGGCAGAGTATAGCTGCTCATTTTAACTCTTCGACTTGAATATGCGATAACAGGAAAACAATCTTTTAACATACATTTCTCGAAGTGTGGCAAAGCTAAACGAAAAGCTACCAGTTCAGGCTATAAAAACGTCTTCCCAAGGGCTATTTTGTCTGAAATTGTTTAATGTTATTTAGTGATTTTGAGAAAAACGTAAACTTTGTCCGATTTTCGTCAAAATGTTCAAGTTTGCACGCTTATTTCTCTCGAACAGAAAGACAAAACGCGAAACCATGAAAAATAGCCCTCGGCAGTTGTTTCAAAAATATGTGTGTGAAGCCGTTTTTTAATTGATTGCATGAGTTGAGAGAAATCCGTGTTCGAAACAATCTGGTTGCGATTTTCAAAATTTCACATTTCGTTGCTGTGCGTAGGTGGAGATGCCACAGAGAGCTTTCCGTTGGCCATAACATGTGCTTTAGGACTACAAATATGGACAATGCTTGTCCGACGGACAAGCACTGTTGAAACTTTAGAGATCTTGCAGTATTTGATTTTTCGAAAAATGGTCAGTTTTGGACCTCCAAAATCAATTTTTGCTGCTATTCTTAAACCGTAAGGAAACGAAGAATACTCTCAAGAGCAATTGTAGGTCTTGGTGAGAGGATTCCAATGACTGTAAGTTCATCCATGTAAGGTGGCCGCAGTGCATGTTATGTCGGATTGAAGCTAATTTCTCCAAGACTCAAATTTTCAAGCCGCGACTTTTCTAAAATATTTTATAGGCTAAATGATGTAATTATAGCAAATTTGAATGAGTTTCGACAATTGCGCTTTTAAAGCCCAACAATACAGGAACCCGAACCAGCACCTTAAACTGTTTCACATAGCTCCTCTTAACCGCTCTTAGACATTCGCTCATAACCCGCTCATAGTGCCTTTCTCTTCACTTTCTAAGCGCTTAAGGCGCTGGTATCGCTTTGTGTAAATTCGACCCTAGAAGCTCCAATTTTTTATGAAAGTGGATAAAACTTTCCAAATACATTATTTTCGTGCTCTTTAACATTCTGGGACCAGTCCTGGATTTTTAGTTGTAAAGATAAGAAAGTTTTGGTTTTTGCCATTATTCTGCCAGTACGTAGTCGATACACCGGATTGGCTGGTATGGCTGGAAAGAGGACCCCTAAATGAACATTTTTGTTTTTACAACCATTGCGCTATTTCTAGTGGTTAAGGCAGTATAAGGCAAAAACGATTTTTTGGGGTCGAAAAATGGCCATTTTTGAAGCAATCAGTTTTTCAAAATTACTGCAAAATCTTACTGACAATTTTGACTTATTTATACTCAATCGATACATCGTCGAATTGCACATTTTATCAATGCCTATTCGCTGGATTTCGTTGCTGTATGCTAGAGAATTCGTCGAAATACCTTTTTAGCAAAACTTCGATTATTTTGTTTTGAACATCGATTTCTCAAAAACTACCCAACGGATTCGTCTGATTTTTGGCAGAATGAAAACTCGCACTATTGCGGAGGGACATTTTTCTCGGTTTGAGCTAAACCGTCTCTAGTTGTGAGAAAACTGAATTCAAATTTGCGAAATTTCGTGTCATCGCACATTTGCCGGATTTTCTGGAGTATTGAGACTTGTTGAGCCAAATCCAAAAAATGTCCCTCGGCCCACATGTCCTTCATATCGTGGCACAAGAAGAAATTTTGTCCGATTCTACAGTTTTGAGAAATCGATGTTCAAAAATTTTTGGTCTATACTCAGCCTGTCAGATGTCATCATGTGAGAAAATTTTTGCTATTTTTTGCTAATTTTGCTAGTTTCGTAAGCTCATGTGAAGGTACAGATTATAAGCTTTAAAACGATGTATAAAGCTTATTTGAACTCCCAAAATTGCGAAAGTAATAGCGTGTCGAAAAATCATCACAAAAGCATGGCACAAAAGGATGCCAGCACCTTAAATGTTGGAAACTCATAAGGATATTGATATTGAAAGGAAACTTTTATTATGTGCAAGGTGGAGTTCCACGAGCATATATTGCAGTATTACCCGGGCTTTAAAAGAAAAGAGATACTTATTCTATAGGAAATTTGAAAATAAGAAGCATGAAGACAGCAGTGATCATGAATTGTGTTGCTGCTGTCAAAAACGCAAACCGATTACAGAATAAGCTAGCAACAGTTAAACGAAAGGTTAGGGTTTACAGTAATTTTAAGGAAATGTATGATATTTGTACAATTTTATGGAAATCAAACAAACTTTGAAATAAAATAAATGATGCAAGGAAGGTAGCACCCTACTGCAATCAACAAACAAACATGGCTGAACACAAGGTTAATAATAGTGAAAACTAAACTGAGATAGATTCATTACTTTGACCTGGATGGCGGATGTAAATACGCTTTAACATCCACGGAACTCCTAACTTAAAGTCAAGAGTTTCGTGGAAGTATTGAACCCTACATGATACCTACATAAATATTCAATCCTAGGCACAGCTAACTGGTTCAGAAAAACGACCCTCCAACCATAGTAATTCGAAACTTTTGTGAGCCAACTCTAGTTTTCAAATTTTATGGTGATTAATGTGGAATGCTCAACAATTTCAGTAAACGTACGTCATAGAGGATGGTAGTATTTTATACATGCAATCAACTCAGGGCTATATTTCTAAACAGAAAAACCACCTTATCAATTTGTCAAAAGCTTTGAAGCAGTAAATTTGCTGCATACAGTTGTAGGTTACATGTAAAGTTATGTAAAGTTTAGCTTGTACATAATTCATCTGATATGCTTTTGACTGAAAGTTCCCCCAGTTTCACTGAATCGCAATGCATGAGACCGTATTGTATATCCCATTTAAAGATTATGCGATTATAATTTGTTTCTTTGCTAATTAGAATTCTTAATATTCTTAATTAGACAGTGTCTTTGCGGGGTGCTAACATAAGACTCCACGGCGTGTCTAGAAGGATCTCGTAGATGTATCTTATCTTTAGATTTTTCGGATTTGGATCATACATGGGCAACGAACTTGGTTCTAAAGTCTGACCAAAAAATGTATTGTTCGATTTCAAAGGGCACCGCTTTTATATGTACAGAAGGATTGGTACGTGGTACTGAAGCGATGTTTTCAGGAAAAGTTTCCCCTGTATGAAAGTGCTACACACCAAATTTCAACTTTTTTGGATGAAAATTGCGTGAGTTATTCAATTTTTTAGATATTCAAAATCCTTTGATCTTTACCGCTTTTTCGAGTTTAACTGGTTATTACTCGCGACTCGCTCAACGGAAAACTTTTTCGATTAGATTTTCAGGACCGCCTAGGCGTCCGCTTTCACCTCATATATGTGAGATTTCAAAATTTGAAAGTCTATTTTTTCGAAAAATACCACTCTGACCCAAAATTTCGACATAGCGAGTCTAGCAAAAGTGAGTAAAAGTAAGATAATAATACAGTTCAATCTAAGCTGAATCCAACGATATAAAGGTTTTGTGGCTACGACTTATATTGCGTCCGCAATGGATTTTTAAACAATTTCCCTTTTTCAGCTGGTTTTTGCTAGTTTACACTGGTTCAGGCAAATCAAGGCGGCAACATCAAAGGGAACCAAAACCCAGCTGAAAAAGGGAAATTGTTTAAAAATTCATTGCGGACGCAATATAAGTCGTAGCCACAAATCTTTATATCGTTGGATTTAGCTTGGATTGAACTTTACCATTATGTAATTTTTGCTCACTTTTGCTAAAATCGCCATGTTGAAATTTTGGGTCAAAAAGTGGTATTTTTTTAAAAAATCTACTTTCAAATTTTGAAATCTCACATATATCAGGTGAAAGCGGACGCCTAGGCGGTCCTGAAAATCTAATCGAAAAAGTTTTCCGTTGAGCGAGTCGCGAGTAATAACCAGTTAAATTCGAAAAAGCGGCGCCCCTTGAAATTGCACGGGAAATTTCAAAGAAATTTTTTCACGAAAAGAAAGATCTCATCAGTCCGGTTCAGAAAATATATACTTTGTGGTAGCTATCTTGAAGCGTTTTTGAGATATAAAGAAAACAATTCGCTTTCTACATTTTTTGGTCAGACTTTAGTGTAAAATATGGGCAGAGCTAGTGAATTAAACCACAGAGCTCACACACCAAATTTCACAAGTGAGACTGAGTGCAATGAACGCCGACCGACGACTGCGGGTGGAGATCTTTAGGGCAGGCGCCTCTTATCCACCGACTTGCCTCGCCAAGGGGGACTGACAATTTTGGGGAATGGCAACGGGGCGCCAAAACAAAACGGTGGACACGCACACAAAAAATTAAACTCAGTTATAAATCAGCTCCGGGCTATTCCCAGAGCGCTACCTATAGCTAATTAAAGAGATCAGACTAGTTAAGCACAGTTAATAAGAATTAAATTAAATGAACGGAAAGACAACTGGCTAATTTAATGATACGATCTCAGGGCAGTTACAACAGGAAAATCCTTCCGGGCTACCCAGAGAGGACAGGCCAATTAGCGGACTACCCGCATACAATAACGAGGGCACAAAGGGAACAACAAATAAATGGGGAGGGAACCAGCAATCAGTAAGGGAAAGGAGGGAAGTTGACAAAATTGGGGGAGGGAAATTGGCTAGTAAAAATAGACCCGGGGAAACGGGGGCAACCCCGCAAATTAGGGAAGGGAAAGGAAGGGGAGAGTTAAGAGTTAGGCAAAATAAAGTTGAAAAGGGTTACGGGTAGGAAAAAAGATTAGAAAGGTAAGTTTAAAGTAATTTTCAAAGGAAAACGAAAACAATATCACTTACGTTTAGGTGTGGATTCACGGAGGGTGGGGCCCCAACGTTGAAGAGCGACTGCTCGCGAACTTGAAAAACTCCCAATTGAAGAGAGGGCGACGTAAGCGTTAAAGGAGAATTTTGTCATGCGTTGGGAACGGGAGGGTCTATCATTGCTAAGCCAACACAAATTACGAAATAACTGCAAGGTTAAGTTTATGCTCGAAAAATAGGGAAATTAAAGGATTTGAATGATTTTCAAAATATGAACATAAAGTTAGCACTGCAATTATTTAGGAGGGACTTTACACTCAAAATAATACAAAATTATCGGGCTTCCCAACAATTATAATAACATAATATTTAATGGGAATTTGGGGGATTTTTAGGGAGTTTTAGGGGAAAACTACGAAAGTTAGAAATAGGAAGGGACTTGGAAAGGGGGTGATAGCGGGGACGCTATTACCCACATTACATCTCCCCAGGGCTTAAAGCACGAGCCCCGACGAGTGCCAGAGGAAACAGGAAAAAGGAGTTTTTAAGGGGTGGGGATGCACAGTTGTCAATTATATACATAAGGTCAGTAACAAACAAATACGTATATATATGGGTAGAATCAAAATACAAAAAATAAGCTCAAAATAAAGGGCTTGGGATGGGGAAGATAGCTTCGAATTTATTAAAGCATTATTCTTTTTGAGAGATTAAAATGGGAGAGGGAGAGAGGAATGCCACGACCCACCAAGGTTCCGGTCATATTGTATGCCAGCTTCCTAGGGTTATCTCAGGTACGGTGGGACTACCTCAGCAACCTATACGAGCGCCCTAAGGGGGAAAAGGGGGAGGGGGTCACCTAGGCTACGCGGTCGAACCCTAGGCTCAAAGGCTGTCTCGGACGTATTTTTGATGGGAAAAGGTGGGAGAAATTTCGCAAAGGGACTAGAAAATGGGTATTGGCTCACATACATACAGACCACGTTTATACCCCATCACGCCCGTTAGGGCCTACGGTACACTCATACACACATTCATACAGAAAAAACAGACATACAAGCCAATACCCGACGGTATGTTTTACCGTAAAAAGGAGGGAATGGAAAAAGGAAGGGATTCGAGAACAGAAAAGATCCTACATCCGAGACGTAAGTTTGCCCCTCTGCGCAAATTTACCTACTTCGCGACAGTCAGAAGAAAGAGGCCCTAGCGACCCTACTTTTTTCGGACTGGGAAGGACAACAAAACTGGCAAAATATATGGACTACCCCACATATGATCAAACAAAGTGGCAAGAAAGGGGGTGGGATTTTGGTGAGTCATAATCTCTCTAAAAGAGGCGCTTTCTTTTAAGTGAAAGGTAAAAGGGGAAAAGGATGGGGAAAAAGGAATTTGGTCTCAAAAGAGGTTTTTGGTTTGATTAAAGCAAAACAAAAACAAGAAAAAACAAATACAAAATCACAAAAATACACGTAATTACTTTAAGGCAAAAACATAATACTGAGCAAAAGAAATGGCAGTAAATACGTACGTAATAAATTTAGGTTAAAAAATATCATGTTTTTAAAAATCCAAGAAAAAAATAAAAATGTTAGTTTTAAAATAATTCAAAAAGTGTTAGTTTTAAAAGAAAATCCAATAAATTTAAAATATTAAAAGTGAATCCTTTCGGAATGTAGAATGGAAGGAATTTTTAAAAGATTACAGCACCGTACTGAACATATTATGCTATACATGACAACATCAAAAATAGACCATGACAATATAAAAATAACACGTAGCAAAATTTTATATATAGTTCCAAAATACCACCAAATTTATTCTTCTTAGGATGATTCAAAGCTGGAGGGAGGGAAGGAGAAGGATCAGGGACTACCCATCATAGTTCAGCTGTGGGGACAGGGACCATAACAGTGTCCAAATAGCACTGGCAAAAAGGAGTTGGCGCCATAAATCCAATAAAGCATAATGAAAATATTATGATAAAATCCAGAAAATTGAGACCAGGATCCAGGGACGAAATGACGTTTAGGGTGCGCCATGTGGGGACCGTAGGGGGCAATACCACATCCATAGGGAGAGCTGTCGATGGGCAGGATCAGGGAAGGGACGGATCATGAATAGCCACAATTGTCCGACGGTGGAATTCGCCATAATTGCGGATAAAATGTTAGTAGGAAGGATGTGACGGAAGGGCAGGGAGGGACGGGAGGACAGGAGGGACGGGAGGGCAGGAGGACCAGGAAAGGGGAGGGGTCGGCCTACCAGCCGCGGAGGACCGGGGAACGGGGATCGATCGGGAGGGGTCCATTCGCCAATTGGGGGAAGGCAGGGTTGTAGTGGGTTATACCTGCCGCCGGGCAGTATACATTCTTGGACCTGGGGTTAGGGTGGGTACCGGCCATGAAGATACCATGGCGGTTAATACCCATGACGAGGGGAGCCGCACGGAGACTGGCTGGAGGGTTACGATCGTCGAAAAAGGGTGGATGGGAGTAGCCGCCACGCCGTTCCGCCATTGCTCTGATTCGCTGCCGTAGGATGTCCTGGAACGCGGAGAATTGGGCTTGGGTAAGGGGTTCACGGGTCTTGGGGTCTAGGAAGAAATCGTCTAGACCACCTTGAAGAAACCAGAGGAGGACTTCCAACCTGATTCGTCCGGCGACGTTACTACCGGTCCACACGGCGGTGTTGTAGAGGTCCGGGTAAACGTCCGGGTCCATTTCTCCGATGGACGCGGCAGGTCGGCCATTGATGAGGAGGGCCAGAACTCCAGTACCCCAGAGAGGGTCATCCGAGGACTCGGCAAAGAGATGGGTGGGATAGGTGACGAGATATTCCTGGACAGACGGATTCTCGTACAGAAGTTCGATGTTGAGGCCACCTGCCCAGTTGGCCTTCAGGGACTCTGGGGACGAGTTCAGCATTTGGGACACTTCGGTTTTAACCACGGCCCCTGGGGTCTGGGGTGGTTACGGATGTATTGCACGGCGTCGCTTCACTTCACGTAATCCGACTTGCGAGTCTGATAGCCGTGCTCGCCAGTGGGATACAGATCCGGGGAATGGGGAATATGGGTACCTCGTTCGGGACGGTGGACAAAGGAGAGGCGGGCCTTATACCGGAAATAAGGGTGGGCGAAATGGGAGCTAGGGACGTCGAGGACCCCCTCGACACCAGGCTGGTACCAATGGAGATGGACATCGGACATGGCCGCTTGGCGGTCCATCTGTTTATACGCTTCCGTCCAAACGAAGCGAAGGAACCGTCTGTCCGCTCGGCTAAACAGATGGGTGTAGGGGGTAATCTCAGGGAGGCATTCCTTGAGACATTAAAACATGGGCATAGGTACGGGATGCAGTGTCATGGGAAACCGTCACCTTGGGGTATGGACCATAGGAACCGAGGACTGGGAGGGGAGCAAAAGTCCATGTAGCACGGAGCAGTCGGGGATCCGCCGGGCTAGCCTGGGCCTGTACGGTGAAAAAGGTCGTGATGACCGGGAACATATTCTGCATCCGCTGATGGATTTGTTGTGGGAAATCGGCTGGAAGTTCAGTACAGGTGACGGCGATTTCCGCGAACCAAGCGCGAGCAACCTGGCGAAGGGTATTCAGGACAGGATGGACCGTATCATGATAGCCGGGCGACATTCCATTGGTCGCCGAAATCCCGGTAATAGACACAAGGGGGAGGGATAGGGGCCAAATGGGCTATCATGTCGGCGGTTGGGACTGTCGGGGCGAAGGGAGGATAAGCGGGTTGGGTATTAGCTGGTGGTGTACAACTTTCATTTCTTTAATTAGCTCCCAACCGGGAAAAACTGGAGTGGCCGTAGCGTTCTGCCACCCGTATGACATGGTGGGCATGAAGCAGTTCCCGATAGGATGGAAAATTGTCCCGTTTAATGTTCGACAGGAAGTGTTCGGCTTCTTCACGGGTCAGCAGAACACCAGGCACCGGCTCTTTTGTCGGTTTGGAGGATGAGGGGTGCGGGGTCGGGGTTGGCGTGGCCGAACGGGCCACGGATGCAGACGCCGGCCGCTGGGTTGGAGGCGGGGTCGGTTTGGCTACCGTCAAACTGAGCAGGGGTGGTGGGATCGCACGCTGAGGACCCATAGTTGGTTGAGACGGCTGCTGTGTTTGCAGTCGCTTCGACGGCGGGGGCTGTGAACCGGGTCCAGTTGATGGCGTAGTCAACTGGGGGCCCGAGGATACGACCAGAGGTTGAGGTCCTTACGGTGGAGCTCGGTCAGGCTGCACGAGCTGTTGGGGTAGGACGACCTACCGTAACCGGTCGCACCGGCAGTGTGCTAACCGTCCCGGGTAAGGACAGCAGCCTAACGCTCTGGTTGCGGGTTGGGGTGGGGATGAGCGGTCGGGACGGGCCCCGAACCACTGCCGCCTACTGCGCAGTATCCTGTTCAAAAGCAAAACGACCAGCTACCGTATTATAGGGAATGCCGCGGTAACGAGGGGGTTGGACGATCAGACCTGCCCGATCAAGTTCCGGGCCGGGAGCAACATTGTCGACGGGTCTAGAAATCACGGTGCCGCTGTGCTCAAGTGCCGGGCGATCTCGTCTCCTGAAAGATCGGA
>JASAND010006977.1:0-14153 GCA_030248195.1 Trissonchulus latispiculum
GCTCACGCTGGAAGTCGCCACGCAGTTCCAGACCACACCACTCACACAAGGTGGTCTCTGAAACAAAAAATTTTACAATTTATAAAGTGTCAGTCAATCAATAGGTTTGCTTAATCTTGGTAACAGATAGCGTCATTTCTAGCCAGCATATGGTTGCGAATAGGTACAAAATCCTCTTCAATAAAGGCACTGTCAATGTGTTTTATTTCCGAAGGACTAATCTCTACATGATACTGTGACCTTACTGCCGCGACGATGCTCCAGCTGACACTGCCGAATTTCCACCCACTTATCCGACATAAACAGACATTCATGACAGAACAGGGTTGGCCAGTCCAAAATACTGTCCATGAAAACGGCATCGGCATGATGGCTTTCTAAACGCAAGATTTTCATAAAAAAACGGTCAACTTAAATCAGCAGGACCTGATGGTGAGTAAATACATAACTACATAAATACATAAAAAGTATATTATTGTTATTATAAACATAATACATAAGAGTATGACACGCGTCTCGCTCTCTGTTATCAGCGCGAGGTACATGATCACTCTCCCGCACTACTGGAAGGGAACCAGTCAGCACAGACCTGCCTGATCAGACTAACTACTAACTCACTGACATGAGCAGTCCAGCGCAGGCTGTTGAATTTGACATCACAGCCTTTAAAAAAGCACTCAATCTCCCCGTTGCCGGCATTGGTACAGTGAGAGCACAGACAGTGCTCCAGAAAATCGCCAAACTCCAGGCAGACTTTCTGACATCGACGACACTTCAGGAGCAGTGGCAGCTGACCGCGATGTCGGCTAACTTCATGCTCAATCAGCTCCTTTGTGGTGCAAAAGGAGACCGTCTTGCCATGGAGGTGGCACAACTGGCAGGTGATGGTTTCGCGACAGTCCTTCCCTTCAGGTGTGGTCAAAAATTCTGGACAGAATTCTGACAGGTTACTGAAGTTTTCCTGAAAGCAAAGAAGAACCAATACTACCGGTTGTTTTGGTTTGCAACAGCAGCAGCAGCAGCAGTGCGTATGCCTATGATAAAATGTTGTTGTTGTTCCTGGATCATCTGGTTAGGAACCAATACGATGGAGCGGACTAGAGCCGCCCCACACCCCGAAGGAAGTCCACCACTGATACTGGGGCCTCCGTAAGGATCGAGAGGGATGGGTTTATCCCCAGGTGCCTGACCCGGGAGGGAGTGTGCGCAGGACAGTCGAGTAGTAGGTGCTGGAGGTGATAAAATGTCACCTAAGCTAACTCTTCACAAAAGAGGCTCGTGATTTTTATTTGCAATGGATAGCTCTTGTAATAACGATTGTTTTTACATAACAATGTGGTAATTATGCGTATTATAGCTACCATAACACTTATTAATATAGAAAATTAATTAAAAATATAGAAAAATATTAAATTATAAGCACAACAAATCACGTTGTTTTTGTTTTTTTTTTCGCTACGTGCCACACCCCAGTCGCTTTCGCCTGCAGGGGTAGTGCCTGATCTAAATTTTTCTAGATTTTGTTTTCCGGAGGGGGTAGGGAATCAAGATCAGGCACTGAATAATTGCTGTATGCAATTACCCGAGGCGTCATCAAGGCTACTGCCGAAACAGAAGTGACCCCGCTGCTGGTGTGCATTCGTGATCACCCGTTGGCTCCACTCAAAAGGGTTTCCCCTCTTGAGCGGCCAACTCCTTGCAAATCTCGGTTAACGCAAAAGTAATTAATCGGAAGGTGGGGTGGAAAATCTGGTACTACAGTACCAACCAATTTTATTGCAGAAATCTATAGATCTGACACCAGCTGGCATCAGCCAAGTTTGGAACTTTCATGTTTTGAGCTGCGGAGCGGGGAGTGGGGAGAGCATCCAGCCTTCTCCCCAGTCAGCTCACAGTGCATATGCGTTTCGTTCCAATAAAATTTCCCGGTCCTGCTGGACCAGCTGAGTTGGGGTTGGTCATAGTATGTACAATTATATACAGAACAAGTTGACTAGGTCAGCTTTAGTATTCTTCTAGTCCTTTCAACATCTTGTTCGTTCTTTTCTTTATGAAGTCTTGGGGAGAAGTCTTTATGAGACCATGGGGCTGTGTGTGCCAAAGCGCAAAGACGCCCTTTTAGGCTGTCCCTGATGTGTGATCATTCCCACAACCAAGAATACCACAGGATGGCGGTTAGATCGACTTGGTTCCGCATTTCTACCAAGGTTACAGCAGGTTGGAAATGAATCACTCCCTCTACGGAACTTCTGAGCCGTTGTACTTTTCCAGACTGTCTGACATTACACATTTAGGCACAAATCACGTTGTGTATCATTCGAAAGCTCTTGTCACGAGGCGGATTCAATGATAAAGGAACTAAAATGATTAATTGGATCCTCAATATATTGCCGATAATTTGTAGTTCACAACTTATAGCCTGCTTACTATCATACTCTTCTGGCTTTTTCCTAGACAAAAATTTCTGGGGGAGGGGGAAGTCTGGAGGGGTCCCCCCCAGGTTTGGGGGGGGGGCTCGGATTTCTGGGGGGGGAAGAAACATTTTTGAAAAAATGCCTAAAAATAGCTATTTTTTGCTGCTGAGCTAAAAAATTAACTATTTTTAACTTAAATTTCAGCTTAAAATAGCTAAAAAATGCTTAAAAATGGGTAAAAATCCGGCGAATTTTTAAAAAATTTCAAAAATTGCCCTCAAAACCCTATTTTTCCGGGCACTTTAGGGTGGGGGGAAGGCCCGAATCCTGGGGTGGGGCGATTCGGGAGGGGGCGACCCAAGTCTGGGGGGGACGAAGGCCCCCGTAGGAAAAAGCCAGCTCTTATTACTCACTATCTCGGGGCTTTGACACTGGTGATATTCCGGCCGCAAATAAGACATATTATAATGCTAAAAGGAGCGGCAAAAACAGATACACTTCCGTCGCAATTGCCTTGCTAGGGGAAAGACCTCCCATCACGGCTCCACGGGTACACAACACGGTTTAGGCCTTTGAACAAATCTGCTCCCGAGAAATTAATTTCATACTATAATATGACCAAAAAATGTATGTACAAAGTTCGACCGTTTATAGCAGATTAAAAGTTTGGAGTAAACCTCAACAATGTATATATATTTTTTAGAATCCTCAGGAACCCAAGAATTCGAAAATCCGGAAAAATCCGGAATTCCGGGTTTCATTCAAGGAAAATCTAAAATTTTTAATTTGTCGCCCAATTTTCTTCGCAATCAAAATTTTTTACGATCGAGTCCTACACATTTTTGCTCTTAGAAGCTTTCCACGAAAATGTACACAATTTCCGGAATTTCAAAATTTCCGAATTTTAAAAATTTTCTCGAATACCCACAAAATGGATATCACAGAAAGCTCTTATCGAGCGGAACAACATCTATAACAGAAGGAACTCTTAAACATGCACTCAACTCCCGGAATTTGCGAAAACCGGATTTTAAAAATTTTTTCCAATGTATATCCCTCAATATGGGTATCGTTCGAAAGCTCTTGATGAGCGCAGCAAGTTTTCTAATAGGGCCAACTCGTAGAAATGAGTGCACTTCTCGGAATTCATGGAAATCTCCCAAGCCAGAGTTAAATCCTGAATTCGTGCATTCCGGGAATGTGGTGCATTTTTGCACATTGGTTCTATTACAAGATTTGTTTAGCTCATCAAGAGCTTTCGAATGATACCCATATTGTGGGTATTGTCACAGATGCATTTCCGGAATATTTAATACAGTCAATTATCATTAAATTATATTAAAATTCCTACGTATAAAATTATATACGTACCTAGAAACCTAAGCTTTACGTATCTAAATTCTACCGAAATAAAGCTACCGTAGTCTAAATTTCGAATAATGATGCCTAGTCAGCTTCACTGGTTAATTTACCTACCAATAGAAACAACTCTATTTTAACTCTTTTCTGCAATTCCAGGAATTATACGGTAGTGTGACTCTTTGATGAACGGGACCCCAAACGTTTGAACTTTTTATGTTTCCTGTGCAATTTGTCTGAAAACTCATTAGTGTCAAAAGATATGATTCAAGTTTCTAAATTCAGCTACTTTCAAAATATTCTGCACAGTGAAAAACCATTAAACGAAACTCTTTTGCACTTTTGTATTTCCTGTTAAACAACAAGCATATGAAAAACCCTAATGACTGTAACTAATGACTAAAGTTTAAGGCGGAGTTCGGCTTAGTATATAAACCCTTGCTTTGTAAACATTATCGCGTTGGTTGTTCTCTCTGACTTGACTTCATGTGCCGCTTTCTCTTCAATAAAGCTTTGTGTGTGTTCACGATCCAATATTAAGTGCCGAGTCCTAAAGCACGCTTCCTACAGAACATTATTGCCTATTCTGCCGTTGGACCTGACTCGCCACATCATTGGAGAAAATGTTTTTTAAATCCGAAAACTCCGGTTTTCGTGAATTCCGGGAGATGAGTGCATTTTCAAGAAAACCTTCTATTACAAAAGTTGTTCCGCTCGATAACTGCTTTCGAATGATACCCATGTTGTGGTGAGCATTGGAGAACATTTTTTGGAAATTTTGAAAACCCGGAATTCCGGAAATTGGGTACATTTTAGTGAAAAGCTTCTCAGACCAAAAAAGTGTAGTGGGACCAGCTCTACTGGATTGCAAAAAATAAAATTTTGATAGCAATAAAATTGGGCGAAAAACTAAAAATCTTAATTTCCCGGGAATAAAACCCGGAATTCCTGATTTTCCATATTCTCGAAATCTCGGGTTCTTGAGGATTCTAAAAATATATACATTGTTAGGGTTTCCTCCAAAGGTTAATCTGCTATAAACGTAAAAAGTTTGTACACACATTTTTTGGTCGTGCTATACTATAGGTAGCTCTACTGAAAGCAATTTTAATTGTCTGATTTTGCTATTCAATCAAAGTAAACTAAACTACCAGATTACCTTAAACGTATCCACACAGTCGACTATCAAATCCAAGCTTTTGGGCGGGACAGGTTGACACCAGTTCGTGGGTTCAAGCCAAGCGGTCGTTTCGGCTTCGGAAGCCAAAGGTTCCGGTAAACCGGGAACCTTAATTTCCGCCACCTGAACCACAAAAATGTACTCTGGGTCCGAAAAACACCACGTTCAACTATTCAAAGGTGTTTTTAAATTATTTGAAAAAATTCGTATTCGATGATGATATTTCTGATTATTTCAAATTTATATTCCATAACTTACAATGGGGAGTAGATTATTTAAAATCAATGATCACAAAGTTCCGCCAGTTAGGATTACGTATATATACGAAAACAAAACTGATTTATTTCACCACAAATTCATTTTTCATAGCCTTTAAAACATTTTCATAACTATCAATTTTGGCTATCATCGCATATCTAAAATCATGTAACAACGAAGGAAACTGATAAGAAAAAGAAAAACCGAAAGCACAGCCGAGGCTACAGTTTAAAAAACCGATTAAAAATGAAACTAAGATTAATAGCATGAGTAATCTACGTACGCCTTCAGTCTTCGGTGTTTTGACAAAGAACGGCTTGCTGCCGGCCAATCATTCGATCTTTCCAATATACTCCTTGCAGTTTTGGAAGGTGAGGTGGTGCTGGACACAGCCGGCCTCTTCGTGCTCCTTCCGATGGAAGTCACCACGCAACTCCATACCACACTTAGCACACTCAACACTCTCTAGAATGTAACATAACAAACAAAAAATCTTGACCCTATGGCTGATCAATCCAGCAAAAGAGTTGCCCTCTTTGGCTTCTATCTGGAGACGGAGGTTGAGACTGTGGAAAAATAGTTTCAAAGCCAAGACTATAATTGTATGTATCCAAGCAAAAAACTAACCAAAAAGCCAGTCAAAAAGAAAAATTTCCAAAAAAGCCCGCCACCGAAGCTGTGAAACCTTTAAGAAGTAATAAAATAAAAAATTTCCAGTGCAATTTTTTGTTAGAAAAGTATTCGGCGTAACAATCATGTCGAAGACATCAGGTGCGGTCCCACAAGCAGCCATGGAGGATCAGTGACCCATATCACCTACAAATTGGCTGGCACCTTCAAGTATTAAGCCTGCCGATGCTAATCTCTTCCCCAAGCCAGTTATCAAACATTAAGCCAGCTTTCCAGACACCGGGGGTATTTTTTAGGGATTTTTTCTGGGCAAGGGAAATTTTCAGGGGGAAGATGTTTTTGCCACAAACGGCAAAGCCAGAAAATATTTGAAAATTTGTCTGTGTTTGGCGAAAGGTTTGGGCACCCAAAAAATCCCTGGATGGGGGGGCGATATTTTCTAAGGGAGGACAATTTCGGAAGTCTCTCCCCCCCCCTGTACTCAAAAGCAAAATCTCCGCGCTCCAAAGCACACATTACCTCCTCTACGATGCTCCGTCTGACAAAATCGAATAACAGCCCAAATTGGAGAACACTTGAGGCAAATGTGACACACAAAGACTGGATAGTTATCCATAAAAGCCGGGCGATCAATTGATACAGGACTATTGGTATGAAACCTGCCTGAAAGCTCAAGCAGAGTATTGTGTATAAACGAAAATCTACATATGAAAAAAACTAATTTTAGAAAAAAACGCACGTATCAATCTTAGGTACGCTATGCTTTCATAATGTTATCCACTTTCATTTAAAGTCATGTCGACATTAACTGCACAGCTTTGTTTCGAACTGGCTTAATTAACTTAATCGTAAGCACAAGCCATGAAGGATCAGTGGCCCACACCCCTATAGACCTAGTCGGTCGCTTACTTTTGGGTCATTTGATCTGGCTGCAACATCCGCTAAGTATCAAACCTGTCCATACTGACCCCCCCCCCCCATATTGCCTACGGGCAGAGTGGCCGAGAAAAAACTGACAGACATAATTCTAATAATACTTAAAACACTAATAATCACAGTGCTAACAAAGCCCCCGCCCCCGTATGTCTTAGTTTACCTCAGCCACTCCTAAATGCCAATCTACCGCAAAAAATCGGCCTTTAAAAAAGATAGAACAAGTCGGACAAAAAGCAGATAAACAAAGCCCCTCCATTTAATCCATTCAAGCCCAATAATTCAATCCCCCTCACCAACGTGCTTCTTGAAGGAAACGCCCTGAGTAGGTGCGCCGCCCTCCGTTGCCCACGTCCTACAGTCGGGAAACAGGCAACCATCCAGGGGAAAGCATTGGCCACGACGTCTGCGCTGATGCGCTGTGCCAAAGTGACGAAGCAGAGAGGCAAGGCTCATGAAGCTTCCATCGCCCCGAGGACATTTCAGCATGTTGGGAATGTCGGAGGGGTGATGAGTTAGTTCATGAGACAGTAAGTCTACAGTCAGCTGGGTTGTAAAGGAGCACTGTTCGCAGTGGACCGGAGGCCGGCTCTGATTCCTATCCCACTGACAGACAGCCTACAAACGATTGAAGGGAAAATACAAAAAAAGTAAAAATAAAATAAAATAACTATAATATAAATATGTACATAGGTACATACGTACATAAGTAACTAATGCTCACCCCAACGAAGGCTGGAGAAAGGAAACAAAAACCGATTGAGTAACAAAGAAAGACGAAACCAAATATGAAAAAAGGAGAAAAAAAAGAAAATTTCAAACCTGATCACATCCATGCTCCTTCCAAAAGTGCTCTGTTCGGCTGACAAAGGGCAATTGAACGTCAGAATTCGTTTTGATGGTGAGCAGGGGCGAGGGCTTGTCACAGCCCAAAAAGTGATGAACGTAGAAATCGCGTTCATTGGATAGAACAGTTTGACACAGGTGACACAGGTAGTTGACAAACTTCCCACTTTCCGGCATCATAAAACGCGCGTCAACGTGCTCTTGGGCTTGGTGAACACGAAGCATTGCTGGGGACAGGGCCTGGAAGGAGCATCTGTAAAAGCAGAAAAATGTCATAAAAAACATCAAAATGTAATTTTGTTTTCAAAAATGAGCAAGTTAAATTCTTTACTTTGGTAGTCAAATTAATTTAAAAATGGGCAAATTACACACTGGACAACTGATACTTCAATGGGCAAACTTTTTGCCGAGTAAGCTTATTGTTTTTGCCAAAAAACACCGTGACACAAAACAAACTTTCAACGTACTAGACTACAACAACCACAACAACAAAATCAGAATTAAATTTTAAAAATTTAAAAACACGTACAGGCCAGCAGGATAGTAAATAAAATAGTCAAGATTTATTGAAAACACTTGGTGCGATTTCGGGTTGTGTACGTAACACAGTAGCAGGTTAGCTGGCTTATTTTTAGGCAAAAATTGATGGGGGGCCCCATCGATGGGGGGCTGACCCAAAATGGGGGGGGGGGGCATATTTTGGAAAAAATTTTCGAATTTTTGCGGGTTTTTCGTGTAAAAATGTGTAAAAATCGCTAAAAAAATACTAATTTTAAGTGGTTTTTAGGCTAAAATAGTGAAAATTTCGTTAAAAATCCGGCGAAGCCGGAAAAATTTTTGAAAATTTAGGGTAGAAATGGTGAAATTTGGCAATTTTTGGGGTTATGGGGGGAGGTCGGAATTTATGGGGGCATTTCATGGGGGGGCTCCTCGGATGGGAGGGGGGTCACCGAATGGGGGGCGGCCCCCCACCCCCCCCCCCAGTTAAAATAAGCCAAGGTTAGTAGGTATAATAAGTACTTTTGACAGATGACAGGCTCACAGTTGCACTTGAATTTGTCCGACCAGACAATATCTTTTGTGAGAACCTTCACATCACAGTCAGGACACTTCACCTGAGGCGGTTGCATCTTTTTGATCTTTGCCATTCCTCCAAACTTCTCAATGCTAAACCGGGACAACAAAAAGTTCATATAAATAAAAAACAACCAAAAAATTGTCCTTAACAAGGGGACTGGCAACTGGCGAAAGCGAAGAAATGTCACAGTTTAATAAAATGCACATGCTGGGTTGGCACCTTTAAAACTGACACAAACAAGCTCTCGTTTGAGAGCAGCAGTTAGGAGTATGTCTAACTCTATGCCCGGACAAATGACAAAATAATGATTAAAAAGGGGACACCCAGAGGTCAACAGACCTACCGTATTCCACTTAAAGATTTCGAAAGTTTTAGTGAAAATCAGGTTATCATCCTAAATCCATGTTTTAAATATCATTTCATATCTGAAATTTATTATACCATAGATCCCTGAATTTGACTGTTTTACTGTATCTTTCCAAAACATCTATACAGATAATTTAGTATATACCTATAATTTATTACACAAATTTCTCACTAAAATGCTATGATGATTTTCTCGTCTTTCGGAAGGGTCTTGGCTTCTTCCAGCAAGGGTAGCAGCTCCTCTGGAAATAAATGGTCCTTTTGGTAGGCGTGCAAGTAGGCCGAAAAAATATCGTTCAATTGACGGTTGCAGAAACACTGAAAGCGGAACACAAATTTGTGGATCAGATCTACCTTCTTGGACTCAATCAAGGCTCTGAAATCATGAAAAATAGAACGACGTCTATGAGTGGAAGTCGAGTACAAAGAACAACACCGAGTCAAAAAATGTAAAAATAAGTGTAATGCAGCATTTTATAATCATTATGATGCAAGGTGAGAAGAAATTTTTTCAAGAACTGCAAGTCCAAGAGGCTTGGTCAAGTTGAAAGATCAGCAAGGAAGATAGTTTGGGAAATAAAAAATGTCAATAAAACATTGAAAATTTGGCCTATATATATATATATACAAGTAGGAAAAATGCTCCTTGCAGTCGCATGAAAAATACAATATGAGCCAGAAGGACAGCATTCAATTCGGGAAAAGACAAGATTTAAAATGTACATATAATATGAGCCAGCATTTACTTATGTAAAGGACAAGATTTAAAAGTTTAATATGAGCAGCTCCCTTTCTCGGGCTCATATTGACGCCTTGGGAACGATGTTGTGTACGCAACTTAATCGATGCCAACGTATAAAATTAGAGTAAGTGTAAAATATAGACATTGCTCAGAGCCGCCCCCCAGGAACCTGCACAGAGTAACTTAACATGCTACTAAGACTATTGATAATATCACACTATTTACGTAATTAACGCAACCATAATCTGGGGTATTTTTACACAACGCACTTTTCAAGCAAGTCCTTTTTGCCATTGCAGCCAGCTCAGAATCATAAGAGCAAAACACGACGAAGACAGAAAGAAACCACTCCCTGCGGGCTGTCCGTGCGGCGTCAATATGAGCCCGAGAAAGGGAGCTGCTCATATTAAACTTTTAAATCTTGTCCTTTACATAAGTAAATGCTGGCTCATATTATACATTTTAAATCTTGTCTTTTCCCGAATTGAATGCTGTCCTTCTGGCTCATATTGTATTTTTCATGCGACTGCAAGGAGCATTTTTCCTACTTGTCCTATTTCATTTTTGGGAATGAGGGAATGTGTAATGTGTTAATATGGTTTATTGACCATAACATTAACGCATACTGTTAAACTAAATGCTACCCCAGCAACTTGAACCAGGAACTGGTTCACGGTTGAACCAGTTGAACCAGACGAGATACGGCGTCGACAATATGCTCATCGTGTGCAGCGGTACCGATTTACTATATAAGGGCAAGCTTTCAGGCAGTTAGAACTTGTCTATTGCAAGTTACAGGGCGTGCTGCACAGTGCTGCGGCTGCAGCGCCGCACCGCACAGCGACGAGGATACTCTCATCGTGTTCAGCGACCCCGATTTACTATATAAGGGCAAGCTTTCAGGCAGTTAAAACTTGTCTATTGCAAGTTACAGGGCGTGCTGCACGGTGCTGCGGCTGCAGCGCCGCAGCGCAGCACCGCACAGCGACGAGGATACTCTCATCGTGTTCAGCGACCCCGATTTACTATATAAGGGCAAGCTTTCAGGCAGTTAGAACCTGTCTATTGCAAGTTACAGGGCGTGCTGCACGGTGCTGCGGCTGCAGCGCCGCAGCGCAGCACCGCACAGCGACGAGGATACTCTCATCGTGTTCAGCGACCCCGATTTACTATATAAGGGCAAGCTTTCAGGCAGTTAGAACTTGTCTATTGCAAGTTACAGGGCGTGCTGCACGGTGCTGCGGCTGCAGCGCCGCAGCGCAGCACCGCACAGCGACGAGGATACTCTCATCGTGTTCAGCGACCCCGATTTACTATATAAGGGCAAGCTTTCAGGCAGTTAGAACTTGTCTATTGCAAGTTACAGGGCGTGCTGCACGGTGCTGCGGCTGCAGCGCCGCAGCGCAGCACCGCACAGCGACGAGGATACTCTCATCGTGTTCAGCGACCCCGATTTACTATATAAGGGCAAGCTTTCAGGCAGTTAGAACTTGTCTATTGCAAGTTACAGGGCGTGCTGCACGGTGCTGCGGCTGCAGCGCCGCAGCGCAGCACCGCACAGCGACGAGGATACTCTCATCGTGTTCAGCGACCCCGATTTACTATATAAGGGCAAGCTTTCAGGCAGTTAGAACTTGTCTATTGCAAGTTACAGGGCGTGCTGCACGGTGCTGCGGCTGCAGCGCCGCAGCGCAGCACCGCACAGCGACGAGGATACTCTCATCGTGTTCAGCGACCCCGATTTACTATATAAGGGCAAGCTTTCAGGCAGTTAGAACTTGTCTATTGCAAGTTACAGGGCGTGCTGCACGGTGCTGCGGCTGCAGCGCCGCAGCGCAGCACCGCACAGCGACGAGGATACTCTCATCGTGTTCAGCGACCCCGATTTACTATATAAGGGCAAGCTTTCAGGCAGTTAAAACTTGTCTATTGCAAGTTACAGGGCGTGCTGCACGGTGCTGCGGCTGCAGCGCCGCAGCGCAGCACCGCACAGCGACGAGGATACTCTCATCGTGTTCAGCGACCCCGATTTACTATATAAGGGCAAGCTTTCAGGCAGTTTCAACTTATCTATTTCAAGTTACAGGGCGTGCTGCACGGTGCTGCGGCTGCAGCGCCGCAGCGCAGCACGATAGCAGCATCGCACAGTGACAAGGATACTCTCATCGTGTTCAGCGACCCCGATTTACTATATAAGGGCAAGCTTTCAGGCAGTTTCAACTTGTCCATTTCAAGTTACAGGGCGTGCTGCACGGTGCTGCACCTGCAGCGTCGCTGCGGCTGCCGCATCGCAGTGCAGCGCAATAGCGGCACCACACGGAGAAGCAAACATGCCTATCGTGTTCAGTGACCCCGATTTACTATACATGGCAGCTCCAGAAAGGCCAAAAATAGTCGTTTTTAGCGACTTTTCCCAACTTTGACCCTGGGCGAGGAACCACGGGCGCCATGCAGCCCGAGGGTCACATCCGTCGGTTTCGGCGATATGCTCATCGTTTTCAGCGACCCCGATTTACTATATATGCGCACCACCAAATGGCCGAAAAATGCCATTTTAGACGACTTTTTGACAATTTTCTGTGTTGGGACCCTCGAAAATTTTCTAAGTCCGAATGTTTGTGAGCCCATGTTTGACAGTCTGTAAAAATCGCTAGGGGCCGAATTGGGCCAAAATAATCAATAGTGATCAGGTTCATGGTTTCGACAACAAGATAATAATAGGTAAAGGTCGCCCCCATAAGGCATGTGAAAAATCCTTTGGTGAGTTACGGGACATAAAGCGTAAAGGAGAAACATCAGAGAAAAAAACCCCACCTAGAAAGTAGGTCTGAAAAATGAAAATTTTCAAAGTTCATTTTTTCCGGGCAAGTTTGGTATCATTCGAAAGCTCTTGGCCTGGGGATTTCAAAAATGTAAATATTAGCTCTTAATTCCTTACCGCTAATTAGTTACGCCTAATTAAGCATTTTGAAAACACGCAAAGTGCCTTTTTGGCTCATATTATGGGGGGCTCTCCGAGCTCCCCCATGATATATATATATATATATATATATATATATATATATATATATATATATATATATATATATATATATATATATATATATATATATATATTTCTCTGTGCTTTTTCAATTGTAATATTTTGCTGAAAGAAAAGCATTTTCTGTCAAAATATAAAAAACATATTTTCTGTGCAAAATAAAAACATACATTTCAATTTTTTCAAAACTTTAAATATAAAAATTACTATGTATTTAGGATGATTTAGGAGTATTATTACCATTTATTTCTTATTATTATCAGTATTTAGGATCATAATTAATTTCAATTGGAAAAAATATTATTATAATTACTTAGAAAATCTTAAAATGCACTGATACCGTAACATAAAAATCATGCATACTTTCTCTCCTGCCACCAGGCATCATCCGGCATGGTTTCCCTCAAAACCTCAAATCCAGGACCCAGTTCTTTAATCAATTGCTTTCGAAGTTTCTCACGCTCCTCCTTGGGGCTCAACCCTTCTTTCCCTAGTTTCGGGTTATTCGTCCCCAACGTTTCTTGGTCACCTGCCTTTCTGAGGGACAAATCAGCTTCCACATCTGACTTCTTCTCAGTTTTCACTTTCTCCAACAATTTCTTGGGAGCCGGTCCCTCGACGACTTTCCCGGGGCCGGGGGTAGACTTCCGTTTGACCCCTCCACCAGCCTTTTCCTGGATTCCAAGAGGCTCCCTCCTGACCTGTTCTCTTCCTTCAGAGAAACCATTTTGGAAGACTGGCTGGGCCCTGATCAATGCCAGTGATTGTCTGTGACGACCTTCAGATGCGACCTGATGCTTTTTCAGGAGGGAGATCGTCTCAAAAATTTCACCACAAGTTAGACAGAGAAAACCAACCTCGGGGTGACAGCCGTTCTCCAGTTGACTTCTGAAAATAGAAAATTAAACAATTATAGAAATAGACAAAAAATCAAGCTTTAGTATATACTAAAATAGACTAGTTTTGATCAAAAAATTCCGGCGAAGCCGAATTATATAGGTAAGCTCAGTGGCGTCGATAGGTCTTTGCTTCCGGGAGCCGATAAAAACCAGCGCACGAGCTTAAAACTTTTTCCGCTAGCAAAATCTACAGGGGGCAAATGGGTTTCAGGGGGCCGCCCCCAGAGATATATGTACGTGAGCAGTGAGTCACGAAATCAGTTTTCCGTATCCAAACGGGCCAAATTAAATCTTAAAACCCGACAACCACGACAATGACTATGCACACATCCAACAGCCAATACAGAAAAGACAAAATCCGAATCCTTGAACAGTCAAACACATATATAAATCTTTTAAGAATTA
>JASAND010006978.1:0-14764 GCA_030248195.1 Trissonchulus latispiculum
GATACCGTAGAAGTTTCCAGAACATTCTACAACATTCCCGAACATTCCATAGTTTTCGAGAATGTTCGATAATATCGTAGAACTTTCCAAAACATTCTTTTCCTGAAGTTTCTAGAACTTTCTATGAAGACTATATAAAGAGACAATGAATTTCATTACGGACTTAACGTAGCTTTAGCAGAGTTCGTTTATTATTGAGGTTATCTAAAGTATCAGTTTATGTCTTATTTTCTGAATTACATTATCGTTACGTTATTAAAGTTTATTTTGCATCCAGTTTTCATTCCTGATTTCTGTGGTCGCAGTCACCACATAGGTATATACATCCAATACGTAGCCACCATATAACAACTGTAAACCTCCCCAGATACCGGCACAGCTCAATTCTAACTTCCACTATGCGTAATTAATCATCTTAAAACAAGGCCATTGACTAAAATAAATAAATTAATTAAATGAAATCTTAAATCTTTGTTTGAAGACTTGAAATTGCATTTGAAAAATCGCCATTTAACGTGTGAAAAATCCAGCCCGGCCCGCCACCGGCCCGCGGGCCGCCTATTTGTAATCTTGCGGGCCGGGCCGCGGGCCGGGCTGTCGCCGAAAAATCCGGGCAGGCCCGGCTCGCGGCCCAGCCCGAGTCCGCGGCCCGCCACCGGTCCGCGTCACAACTCTACTAGTGAGTAACAACAGTAATAACAACCATATATATATCCCTTTGACAGCATTCACATTCAGTAATAGGGAATAAAGTAAAAAATAAAAATTAAAAAGACACAAACAATAAGGCATTATTATAATGCATTATCTAAGTATGCGCTTAGACTTTAGGTACATAGGCTCCGGCTCAAGAAGACATATATACATTTTGTGCAAAGTGCGCCCCCAAAGTAGAGGGGGTTTATCTTCGGTAGTCAGAATTTCGTATGTCAGAATTTCATTCGTCAGAAACTGACTTTTCAAACTTTCATATGTCAGAATTTCATTAGTCAGAAACTGACTTTTCAAACTTTCATTAATCAGAATTTCATTAGTCAGAATATTTGTTTGTCAGAATTTTGCAAAAAACAATTTTTTCCAGGCGCAAAGTCTAACAAGATGGCTGATCTTGGTGATAATTTTATAAAATGGTATCTAGTCGACACATATATATGTATCTTGAGCACCAGCAACGAGCAAAATTCTAGTTTCCAAAGAGTTCCCCAACAACTGGGTTGGTTCCGCAGGGGTGTCTTCAATGCCGAGAATTGCATTGCCGAGAATGGATAATGCTTGTTACTTGCATTGTCGAGAAATGATATATTCTTACACATATATAAACTAATCTATCCACAGGAGTTAGAACTTAATCAAGTAAACGATAATAATAAACAAGCAGACGTTCTAGATTTAAGAATCAAAATCCAACAAAATAAAACAGCTACAGTTTCCATATATGACAAAAGAGACGATTACAATTTCAAGGTAATTCGATATCCATCAACAACCTCCAATATTAGTATAAACGTAATCCACAATACTTTGTGTAGTCAAATACAAAGAGTATTAGATATTTGTAATACAAAAACTACTACTTACAGTACTATGCAAAAATGCATAAAAGATTTCAAAATTAGAAACTACAGCATAAGAGAAATTAAACAGAGTTTCCATAAAACATTAAAAGCAAATGAAATAAAATTGGAAAGTTTACAAATCTATAAAAACGATTTATGGAAAAATTCCAAATAGTAATGAAATACCTTTTCTTTTCATTCAAAATATTTGAAAAAATTTCTAATAAATTGTTAGATACCTCCTAAGGCCATTTTTAAACTCGTCTATCCTAGGATTTTTACTTTCATATGGAATAAACTACTTTTAATTTCAGCACTCAATTGGAATCTGCTAAACGGACTAGATGGGATGTCTCTCCATTTATGCAATCAGTGGAAAAACGTCTTGAAAATTTAGAAAGTGCTGTTAGTCTTCATACACAGCAAATTGAGGACATCGACATCCGTCTGGAAAACGAATCCAATTATAGTCGAAAAACAACTTGATGCTGGAAAACTTCAGTCCAGGAGCCGGTCTACAGGGCGAAGCTCTGACGACTGTAGTTATCAACTGGTTGAATAGCAAAGTCCTCAAAGAACCTACGGGAATCGGTCAAGGGTGCATGGCAGCGTGCCATCAAGTGGGAAAATTGTCAAATAACAACATCATTATAGCCTTCGAGGACGTTCAAGTCAAAAACAGATTATTGGCAAATGCCAAAAATCTGAAAGGTTATAATAAAGATAGAAAGGAGAATCACGGCCTGAAACCCATAATCCTGAAGTCTCACTTGTCGAAAAAATTGGAAGATCAAAGGAAATACTTGGAGTTCTTGACTAGAAAAGCGTGGAATTAAAGAAATTCACCAGATCTGAGTGCAAAATTATGGTATATATTGTTTTATTGAAAATTTATATAGAAAAGTTTTAGTCCAAGCCAAACACTAAAAATATTTCCAAAGTTTAAAACGGAAATTCGGAGTCCACTATTAAATGGAAATAAAATGCTTCAGTTCATATTTATCTTTAAGTTGCTTTATGCCTATATTAAGTATATATATTTATTTGCAGTTTTTATTTGCAGTAAACTTTTATTGTTTATAATTTTATTCCCTAATTTATAATTTTATTATATTGTTCTAATTTCATTTTGTTTTAATTTTAAAGGCTGGAAACAACGGATCCCGACCCAGTCTCCTGATCAATAACAACAAATATGATGCCTATAATATTCCGGAATGCCTAGTTGACCAGGTGGAATCTCCTTTCACACAAAATACTTGAAATGGGGAAAACCCAGAAATCAGAGACGAATACAAAATACTAACAACGGACCGGGTCCCAGTTCTCAACCTGACCAGTCGCCCAATAATGAAGAGGAAATTCCGTCCAATGATCCAGATGTTGAACCCATGAACTAATTTTCCTGGGTTGAAAGTTACTACTAACAAATAAACTTTTCTACTAACTAACTGAATCTAATGGGTAAACTATATTTTGTATTTGCTAATAATAAATTATTTAACTTTGGTCTATTGAGTTAGCACCTCGAGTTGCATTCATTTATGTGTTTATTTAACGGAAGGAATATGTATATTGACGGACCTTGAGTTACAAACTTTTCTCCAAAAAACTTCTTCGTTGGTTGTTCATTTTAATTTTAAAAAATTGAAAATTCCTATCTACATCGAAAATTATTCGTTTAATCTAGCAACCGTAAGGTTGCAGTGCAATTAGTGACCGCTAGGTTGCCTGAACACGCGACCACTAGGTCGCCGTGTAATATGTGACCGCAAGGTCGCCTTTTTAGGTATATAGAAAGTCCATTTTTCTAAATACGACAAATTACAAACATCTTCAATTTTCACATTTGGAAAACATCAAATTGATTTTTAATTTCACTTAGACTAGTCGGCAATTTTGCGTAATGTTAATATGTAATAAATATCATGAGCGAGATACATATCCGTTGATGGGTCATACATTCAGACACTACGAGTATCCGAGTAAGATGGTAATTAAAAAGATTACCTTCTTACGGACAGAACCGGAATTTTTCATCACTCTCCGGATCCCCCTGATGACGGATAATTCGTTCTATCAATACTATTATTTGCTATTATTTATTTATATTGTCTTAATTGGTTTTTGTTTAATTATCATTTCTAACCTAAATTCTAAAAACGTAGAGCCAATTTTCTACTTCGTTTCGACCAGTAATGTCCAAAAACCGGATATAGTGGAATAAATTTACGTGGTAACCTCGGGGATTGCTGTCGATCTCACCTATATTTTTTCTCTGCAATCCCTACCACATATTTGTAATTGACGGTTATTTTATTTTTATTTTAGTTTAGTTATGTATGTCTACTGGTCGACCACTGTCTCCTGACGATTCCAATCAATTTAGGTAAAACCAGTTTAATTTGCATTACCGAGAATGGCATTGCTGGGAATTGCATTGGCGAGAAAGTGTATTTTATGAAACCTGCTTTATTTATGCGGCAAGTACGTTGCAAGACATGTTCAGAGCAGTTGAGAAATGTGTGCATGTTTATTAATGCTTTAAATTAAAGCGTTTTCTTTTGTGCAGAAACGCACCAATAAGAGGGTAAATTGATATATCTCTTATTTATTTTTGGAGAATTTTTTGCTTTTTCTGCTAATGGTTTGAAGTTGGAACTCCCCTTCAATTTTCGCAATTCTTCTTTTGCGATAGCTCAAGAAGGCTTGTGTTTATTAATTTGTATTTACGTAACTTTCATATTTAATAGGGTGACAGGAAATTTGATCTGGTTTCGATCAAAAGTTGCGTGTTTGCACCAGGGATTTTTAAAAATCGGACATGTGTCTTTCAGTGCATTTTCCATGAAAAAGTGTGGTTTTCAAAGGCTCGTTTTCTGCGTTTAGTGCTGCCACAAATGGTGATCGTTCTAGAGAAGAAAGCCAACAAAAATTTTGTAAGACCGGAGCATATGTAAATTGTTTTACAAAAACGTGGGGAAGCATGGACGAGGAAGAAAGGAAGGAAGGTACAGCGTTTCCTGCACGTTCACTAACTGTTTCAGAAAATGCATTAATTTAATTTAATCCAATTTAATCCAAATCCAATTTAATTAAGCTTTAAAATTTCGGTAAAAACATCGGACATGGTTACAAAGTCTGTGAGTGTTTTCAATTTCTCGAATATTTTGTATTTTTCAATAAAATGCTTGCGAAAACAACTCAAAACCCAAAAAAACAAAACCTCAAAACTCAAAATCCTTAAAAAATAGTCTTTGCTTATTGTAAATAAAGCTGCAATTAAATGCGGCTGGACTGGTGCCGACTTCTGGAAACAAGAAAAGATGTTTGCTGATTTCCACAGATCGGCAATTCTGGGATATGGGCACATATTGACTTGCAGAGCCTTTACCTCGTGGCAAAATGTCGTGCGTGGGTTGGAGTTTCACGATGATGATATTGTGATATTTGCGAAATCACTGAAAATTTCAGGGAAATTGTGAAACTTAAACTTAAACTTAAAATTAACGAATTTTTAGTAACTGCATTGGGCAGGGAAAGAGTGGGATTGCAGATAGTAACTTTGTAGTTACTGGTCAATAGATGAGGCTATAAGAGTTTAAGGTGCTGGTTTCCTTTCGGGTATTTTTGACTCCTACGGCTTTAATCCTTTACGCAAAGGACTAAAACTTACGAAATAACCTATTTCCGTGCTGTTTAACATTTTAGGACCAGTCCCGTATTCTTTGGCCAAAAGATAAGAAAGTTTTGGTTTTTGGCCTTAAGCTCCCAGTAGATAGATAAGACACGGGATTGGTTGGTATGGCTGGAAAGAGGACTCGAAAATGAACATTTTTGCTCTTACAACCTTTGAGCTATCTCCAGTGGTTAAGTCAGTATAAGCAAAAAACTGTTTTTAGGGTAAAAAATGGCCATTTTCGAGGAAATCAGTTTTTTCAAAATTACTGCCACATGTTAAGGACAAAATTGGCTTAGTTATACTCAACCGAGACATCGTCCAAATGCACATTTTATGAATGCTTATTAGCCGGACTTTATTGCTTTCAGCTAGAGATTTGGCCGAAAAACCATTTTGGCAAAACTGCGATTATTTTGTTTCGAACATCGATTTCTCAAAAACTACTCGACGGATTCCGGAGATTTTCGACAGAATCGAAATTCGCACTTCTGCGGAGGGACGTTTTTCTTGGTTTGGGCTAAAACGTATTGAGTAGCAAGAAAACTCAAAGCGAAGTTGCGAAATTTCGTGTTACTGTGCATTTGGCCGATTTTCTCGACCGTTAAGACCTGCTGAGCCAAATCCAAGAAAACGTCCCTCGGCCCATATGTCCTTCATATCGTGGCACAAAAAGAACTTTTGGCCGATTCTTCAGTTTTGAGAAATCGATGTTCAAAAACTTTTGGTCTATATTCTTCCTGTTAGATGACAGCATGTCAGAAAATTTCTGCTATTTTTTGCTAATTTTGAAAGTTCTGTAAGCTCATGTGAATGTACAGATAATAAGCTTTAAAACGATGTATAAAGCTCTTTGCAACTCCCAAAATTGCGAAAGTTATAGCGTTTCAAAGAAATCAGCACAAAAGCACTGCACAAAAGGATACCACCACCTTAAGGGGAGGGGGTCCATTTTTTGGTCATTTTTTCTACTTTCTCCGATGTCGCTCATTTTTACATATTTCTTAGTCCAAACTGTATATTTTAACGAGTTTTTGAAATTAAAGTCGTAAGTCTTACGGTTGTTGAGTAATTTGACCTCAAAGTTGAGACTTCATGTGCTAATCATAGGAAATGTGAAAAGTTGTCACTTTTTCACGTGCGCCAGAGAAATCTCGCGAATGGCAAAATGGATCCGCCCAAACTTTATATCATATTTTTGCCATGTTTCCGAACTGTGATTTGTAGGAATCAGAATTTTGATTTAGGCCTTTAAAAAATTTTAATGAATTTTTGAAGTATTAAAATTTGATGTCTGTTAAATTTGGTGCCAAATTTTAATATTTCAAAAATTCATTAAAATTTTTTTAAAGACGTAAATCAAAATTCTGATTCCTACAAATCACAGTTCGGAAACATGGCAAAAATATGATATAAAGTTTGGACGGATCCATTTTGCCATTCGCGAGATTTCTCTGGCGCACGTGAAAAAGTGACAACTTTTCACATTTCCTATGATTAACACATGAAATCTCACATTTGAGGTCAAATTACTCAACAACCGAAAGACTTACGACTTTAGTTTCAAAAACTCGTTAAAATATACAGTTTGGACTATGAAATATGTAAAAAACGAGCGACTCGGAGAAAGTCGAAAAAAATGACCAAAAAAATGGACCCCCCCCTTAAGCGAGCTCTACGTCTACAGGTCATGAAGGAAGCTCCGCATCACGACTTGAAGCCAGATCTCTTTCGAATATCTTGCTACCTGCAATCCTGAGATTAGCAATTCCTTAATTTTAATTTATTCATTAATTATTAATTTCATTAATCAATTAATTTTTTGAATTTTAATGAAATTGAAATATAAAATATGAATTAAACTTGCATACATTTTTCAACTGCTTAGAAATTTAGAATGTATTGTAGCATTTAAAGACTGAATATACTTGCAGCATAGATAAAGCAGGTTTCATGAAGTGCACTTTCTCGGCAATGCAATTCTCAGTAATGCAAATTAGCAATGCAAAGTAATGAGCATTGACCGTTCTCGGCAATGCAATTATCGGCAATGCCTTTCTCGGCAATGTGCATTCTCGGCAATGCAATTCTCGGCATTGAATGTTATCCGGTTCCCCCTACACCTACCTACATTTTACAGACAGGAAATGACGATAGGCAGTTTCGTTCGAATCCTAAAAGAATCAGAATGGCCAAGAGTACGTGATAACTGTTGGATTATGGTATTCTTGGTATGGCGCAAATCATCAAGGGTCTATTTGGGGAAGAGTTAAGAGCTACAAAAGAGTTGAGTTTAGCTCTGCACTTCTCTACTCTACCCTATTTTATCGGGAAAGGTCTTAAGATTGTGCAGCAGCGTGCAACTAGGTAAATAAAATTCTGACTTACGAAATTCGGACTAATGAAATTCTGACTAACAAAATTCTGACTAATGAAATTCTGACATATGAAATTTTGACAAATGAAATTCAACTTATATTATTTCAAAATTTAAATTCTGACTAATGACATTCTGATAATACGATTCTGACTGATGAAAGTAGACGAGTAGAGGGTATTACAATAGTCCTGCGTTTTTTGGTGGAGGGTTTAACTGCGAAAAAACTGTCCTTGTGTGTGGGTGTGCATGTGCGGGTACGATGTGTATGTACACACATGTATTAAATACATCTAACATAATGCAAAGCATTGTACAGTAAAAAAACAACGTATATACCTCTTAAAATGTCATCAGAAGGGACGAAGTTTCGCAGAACTGTCAACTCCAGCCGATAGCCCGATAGCTTACATCTACTGTACACAACATAAACGCCTTCTGCAAGTGAACGCAGCAAAGGCAAATCCCTGCGCTAGCTTCTCAATAGACTGCTACTTATATAATCCCCAACTTTTCTGGCTAGTCTTAGCCTGTTGTTTCCAGCCTATATTTATATACGTACGTAATACGTAATAAGATTTCCATTAGAAAACTAATTGGCCATTGTAACCTATGAAATATATATATATATATATATATATATATATATATATATATATATATATATATATATATATATATATATATATATATATATATATATATATATATATATATATATATGACAGACTTTTTGTAAAACACGCAGGTGTTGCGATTGGTTTTAGGTAAGATCGACCCTCTCCGATTTCCTTCATTTTCACATATGTTGTATCCATCCATTATTGGTCAAAGTATCACCGCGCAATCCGTTTCTCCAAATTCCCTCGTATGCGTGAGAAAATGGCCTTCAAAGTTTCAATTTTAGCGCATTTTGAAGCAATCTGGAGCGATCAACTTTGTAGCATCCTAACTGACGTTTGGATTGCTCGATTGGGCTGAAACTTTGCACGCATATTAGCTAATATAAGTACTAATAGTATGGCGAATTTGAACCAAAACGGTTAACTACTGCTCGTGTTTTGATCAAAACCTGGTTTCAGGACGGGGTCGTCACAACCATCATTTTCACGGTTTTTCGGCTGTCCCCAAAAACCTAGGCTAGGGAAACGGCTGATTTTTATGGCAGTTGTAGGCTCATCTTGGGGCCACACGCTCTGTAAATTTCAGCCAAATCGGTTTGGGTTTTTAAAGTCAAATTGGCACCAGAAGAGGCGTCGGCCACTTTTCGGGAATCGCCAAATTTCTGATTATTTTACGTCCACAGCTTGATAGGAACAGAATAACCGTATACCCTTCCATCAGTTAATCACTCTAAGCAGTAGAACGAGGTGTGCCAAAAATTGTTTTATTCGGTTAAGATACTAGTAGTTGGCAACGCTTTGAATTCTGAAGTCCACGTTCAAACCAGGCCTGGCATTAGCTTAGCATGGCTTGGCATTTAACGAGCGCTAGCGAGAAATGCATGCATTTTTGGGACTTATGTCAAGAAGAAAAGTTGTTCAGCTTGTAAAAAACTTTCGAATGAGCTAAAATCAGTACTGTTTCGAACAACTTCAAAATTTCGTAATTTTTGAGCACAGTACAAAATGGTGAAAATTAAAGTTGCTCGAAACAGTACAAATTTTAGCTCATTCGAAAGCTTTTGACTAGCTGAACAACTTTTCTTCTTGACACAAGTCCCAAAAATGCATGATTTCTCGCTAGCGCTCGTTAAATGCCAAGCCATGCCAAGCCTGGTTTGGACGTGGACTTCAAACTTCAAAGCGTTGCCAACTATTAGTACCTTAACTGAATAAAACAATTTTTGGCACACCTCGTTCTACTGCTTAGAGTGATTAACTGATGGAAAGGGTATACGGTTATTCTGTTCCTGTCAAGCTGTGGACGTAAAACAATCAGAAATTTGGCGATTCCCGAAAAGTGGCCGATGCCTCTTCTGGTGACAATTTGACTTCAAAAGCCCAAACCGATTTGGCTGAAATTTACAGAGCGTGTGGCCCCAAGATGAGCCTACAACTGCCATAAAAAATCAGCCGTTTCCCTAACCTAGGTTTTTGGCTACAGCCGAAAAACCGTGAAAATTATGGTTGTGACGACCCCGTCCTGAAACCAGGTTTTGATCAAAATACGAGCAGTAGTTAACCGTTTTGGTTCAAATTCGCCATACTATTAGTACTTATATCAGCTAATATGCATGCAAAGTTTCAGCACAATCGAGCAATCCAAGCGTCAGTTAGGATGCTTCAAAGTTGATCGCTCCAGATTGCTTCAAAATGCGCTAAAATTGAAACTTTGAAGGCCATTTCCTCACGCATAAGAGGGAATTTGGAGAAACGGATTGCGCAGTGATACTTTGACCAATAATGGATACAACATATGTGAAAATGAAGGAAATCGGAGAGAGTCGATTTTAAAACCAATCGCGGCCTATGACATTATCTACGACCCTTAGAAAAAGCTAGTCATATATATACACATTTCTTTAACAGACATTACACGAGAATAAGCTGTTGCTGTGATCAGCAAAAAATAAACGAAACCTTAATATTCAATGCAATAACTTCAGCTCTGACTCTGACGTGACACTGAAAATTATCCCTAATACGGTTTTGTAGCATCTTTTGTGTGTTATTTCTTCTATTCTGTCTTCGCAAACCCTCTATGTTTAGCACATGGCTAGCTATGTGCATTTCTTGCATGCGGAATATGCAAATTAGTTATTACAATACAGATTTGGATATACACAGTTTTAATGCTTCCATGTGTCTATTTCTTTAAGATTAAACGGAATAGATTGAAATTAATCCACATTAAAGAAATAGCTAGCAGGATTAAATGAGTTCATTTTAATCTGGTTAATTCGTTTAATCGTGCAACAAAGAAATAGAGATTAAAAGTTTTAATCCTGCTGGTTTTTAATCCGTTTAATCCGACCATTTTAATCTTTAAAGAAATAGGGCCCATAAAGATATATCAAAGTGTTTTGTGTACAGTTATCAGTTTCCGAAAGTGCTGAGCACTATTCTACTACACACATTCATTCTGACTTCGCTTACTACATAAACGTCCAGAATCAAGTAACCGGCAAGCTACGCCACGGCGAGGTGACACAATGGCTTACGGCTTACAGATACGCCAGGCAGCTTAGCTCAGCAAGTCTTGACCGCAGGCAGTTCCAATAAATCCATTGGGTGACCAATGGTGACAAATCTTATCTCGAGTTAAGGATGCGGGATTCCGAGTTAGATCCAAAGAAACAACACTGAAGAACTCGAGTATGTACAGAATCAGGAGTCAGACAACACGTCGATAAACCAAGCATCATGTGCTTGGTTTGCCCTAAATACCCCTTTTTTCAATATACAGTAATGAGTTAAGGCTTATCTACAGACTATAGGCTGATGCCTGAGGCTTTGGCTTAGGATTCTTAAACATCACAGTTACGCAACAAGCGTTTAGGGTCAAAATGGATTGCCCTCAAAATTGTCAAAAATCATAAATTTTAGACGTATGTACCCATAGCACACCCATTGTTTGAGTCAGACCCAAAACCTTTTGAGTTATGATCCTTGGGTTGAGTGCTTCATAATCCGCCCATTACATTTCTTTGATCCGCCCTGGATGTTTTCGGAAATCCAATTTTAAAATGGTGTGCCGGAGGATACCGCTGCACACCAATTTTTGAGTCATGGAACAATATTCTGCAGAAAGTTTACAAATTTATTCGTCTTCGTGATCCACTCATCAAACACAATTCAAATTCTTTCGATTCGATTGCAAAAAATTTTAAAAATAAAAATTAAAAAATTAACCTGAATTTTTCTCAATCTCTAAAAGACTTGTAATGGCTAGTCTGCTTCACGTCCACTCACCGAAGCTAAGCAAATTATAGCACATGTAAAAACCAATTTTTTAGCGTCAAGAACATTAGAAGTACTAACAATTAGACCTGTTAGAATATTCTTACAAAAAATTATCAAAAATTTGACTTAATTTTTGAATTTTTACACATATATGTTTCCAAGTACACTGCGTACCGTCCGCTCATCCAGAATGGGCAGATGTCAGAATAAAAATTTGAAAAAGATTTGGCTTAATTTTTTAATTTTCCGATTTTTAGAATGACACTGTTTATCCTAGATCAAAAATTGTATTCGAAAAAACCCCTGCCCATTTTGAGTGAGCGGACGGGACGACGCAGTGTACTTGGAATCTTATCTGTGTAAAAATCCAAAAATTAAGTAGAATTTTTGATAATTGTTTTGTAAGAATCTTCTAACACGTCTAACTGTTAGTAGTTTTGCGTAAACTATAATGTACTTGACGCTAGAAAATTGAATTTTACTTGTACTAGAATCTGCTTAGCTTCGCTGAGCTAGCCATTACAAGTCTCCTACAGATGGAGTAAAACTCAGGCTAATTTTTAAATTTTATTTTTAAAAGTTTTCGCAATAGGCTTAGCCTCGCCAGCTTAAGCAATCAGTAAGGATCATGACTCAAAACGTTTTTGGTCTGACTCGAGCAATGGGTGTGCTAAGGGTACATACGTCTAAAATTTATGATTTTTGACAATTTTGAGGGCAATCCATTTTGACCCTAGCTTGTTGCGTAACTATGACGTTAGGAATCCTAAGCCAAAGCCTCCGGCATCAGGGGCATCTCCGAAAAGCCGGGCACCTAGTGGGACTCGAACTCGCGGTCTCCTGCTGAACGCACAGGCGCTCTAACCAACTGAGCCATAGGTGCTTCAGTGGAAAGAGCTTTTGACCGGAATTCAGATCAATGTGTACAACCTTCAACGCTCAAGTGGAGCTCTAGTCATATGGTCAAAAAATCGGACACTCAAATCTTACTGCCCTCCAAAACTTTAATGTTAAAAACCTGTAATTTTTACTGGATCGACCTACTGGCCTACTGGCGGATCAGCAGGGGGCGGGGTGGCAGTGGGCGGCAAATTGTAATAAATTGGCGTCAGGGTCGCGCCGGGGTCATACAGCAGTCTGGAAACACCCCTGCCCCGCAATTTTGCTAATAGAGAAACCAATTAGCGTATAACTAGTACCAAAAATGCCCTAGACGGGCATGGGTTCCGGGTAGAATAGGGAAAGAAAGCTGAAGCGGAAAAATGCCAATAGATTCGTGCAGATTGATGTCTAGCCAGCGCCTAAAATGATTGAAACCAGCTTCTTGTTGCAGAATAGGGAATCTAATCAGCGCTTAAAATGATTGAAACCAGCATTTTGGTGCAGAATAGGGAATCTAGCCAGCGCTTAAAATGATTGAAACCAGCTTTTTGGTGCAGAATAGGAAATCTAGTCAGCGCATAAAATGATTGAAACCAGCGTTTGGGGTAGAATAGGCGCCTCTCTCCATCCACCCTATTTGCGTGAAGTGTTCAGATACTCAATCACAATGGCGTGAGTATAATATGTACATTGGTAATACATGGCTTACGAGATAAATTATCAGCCGAGATGATAAAATAATCATTATTCAAGACCACATAGGTCATTCCGCACAAAGAGCTGTACTAAACAATGTGACGGTGCAATGCAATGTGGTCTTCGGTGGACTGAATGCAATGGATATGAACAGTCGTTATGCCAAACAGAATCAATCAACCGCGTCCTTAAAATAATGCGCCTAAACACAATATATGCTGTATGTATATCAATTCTCCACCACGACAGCGTAGTACACGTAGAATACACGTTTTCGTAGATTGCAACATGGAAAATATTGTTCAACCTCAATTGCTCACGTCTTCAGTACATACTAAGGTTAGCATAATGCGTATTTCATACATTCAGCTGTACGCAGATGTGTGAAGGACTGTTGATTCCTGACACTGTTTGTGATAACGCATCATCCCTTCACCTAAAGCAAACTGATTTTTTCATACTCCACGAGGAACTGCTGATGATGCACACTAACACGCTCGCCACACCACACACATATATACACACACACACGTACATACACGCAAATGTCAAGTGTTTATTTGCTGAGTTCATTCCACGAGAATTCTTCGAGTTCACGCGAATAGGGTGGATTATAGGAATAAGTTAAGTTTCGTACCAACTTTTTATTTTCCTTTTCCGGAATTTATGTCTGGAATGAAATTAACACAAAATAGAAGTCTGACCAAGAATTAAAGAAATACATGAATATACTCTCATACTAATTCATGAACGATCCATTTGTAGACGTGTAAAACATCAAATTCCTATGTTAGTAGTAGTGCATGCGACCTCTACCAGACTCAATTCTCACACCCGCGGCTCATCAGTGAAGAAGTGTGGAATTCAGTTTTTTAATTACTTTTGCAAGTTCCCCCAAAATATGCTAAAATTAGTTTCGCCGCCGGTTGCCTCAAAATAGTGAAAATTAGTTGACATATATATAAAAACATGATACAAGAATTGTGACAACATACAATGTAAACAAAACGTCTATTTAGAAATATGTATCCGAGAATTTAATGGTGAAATGTCTAAAAGATTATTAAAATTTTTGTGTTTACATGACTTCAAAAAGTAGCGTTTCAAACTACGAACTTTATATTTCTTCTGTATAAGCTTTTGATACAATTCTGTTGAAATTTTTAAAAAGTCGTCAGAATTACTACACAAATTTGAGATTCTAATAACTTCATTAGCAAAAACGTTGTAACAGCAAAATTTGGAAATATTGCTTTCTATTTCTGGCAAACTAACAGCATTAAACGAGAAAAATCTTCCTTTATCAAAAACCGAAGTTATAAATTTTCCATTATCTATGTTAATTTTTATATCTAGAACGTCTGCCAGTGAAAAATGTTCATTTACTAAGTTCAGTTTTAGATCCGATGGGTAAATGAGTTTCCAAAGTTCTATAAAAATTCCGCCGTCATTTATAACCGTTATATCGTCAATATATCGAAAAACATATTTAAGTAGTTCAAGCGTTTTATAATTGTTTCGATTAGTCAGAAGTTTAATAAATTTGAATTCGTAATAAAATAATACAAGATTTGCCAAGAAAGGTCCACAACTAGTACCCATCGGGATACCTACTTTTTGTCGAAACACTTTACCACCTACACAAAAATATGCATTATCTACCAACCAT
>JASAND010006979.1:0-13973 GCA_030248195.1 Trissonchulus latispiculum
ACTATTTGCAAAGTCTGGAAGAAAGGCACCTTTGTAAAGATTTATGTTTTGTCTATAAAATTGTACATGGCATGGCTGATTTAGAATTTAACGAGTTTTTTGGTTTGTCTCCATACAACTCAACACGTGGTCACCAGTTTAAATTATTCAGGGATCGAAGTCGATTAGAAATTCGAGTTAATTTTTTCACTAACCGAATAGTTCCAATTTGGAATAGTCTATCGTCAGAGGTTGTTTCAGCAGCTTCTCTAACATCTTTCAAAAAACACCTAGCTAGTGTAGACTTGAAGCGTTTTTTGAGGGGCTCTGCGTTAGTGACCGAGTAGTCGGCCCTGCATTGTCTCGCCAGAACCAAATTATGTTATCACTGTTCCTTTGCTCTAATTTTGCTTATTGTATTCTTTTCATGATTTATACTAATTGTTCTTTGTTCTTTTGGATCATCTAACATTTGTATACTCTGGCAATTAAATACAATATACTTGTCACAGCCAACAAAATACGTAAGCACTGACGAGGGGCCAGTTTCATAAAAAACTACTCGAGTTCTCGAGTTCTCAAGTTCTCGAGTAATCTGCTTTCAGTGACAACAAACTCTTAAGTATTAAAAATTATATGCAAATGTATCTACAGACAATTTTATGGTGATTTATTCAGTCAACTATGCAAATTATTGAAGCAGGATGGATAATTAGTAAATTTTTGTTTTCAAAAATATCTCGAGTTGGTCTCAAGTAGGCAAAAGTTTCTCTGGTCGAAATCGACCAGAGAACTTGACTCGAGAACTGGAGATATGATCACGTGCGTTGCAGCAGGTAGCTGCATTTAATGTAAGTTTTAGGAACGTTAATTTTGATTTTAGCTTTTTGTTTCAGGGCGAAGACCAACGGTACAGGAGGCGTGTATGGTCCCGTCTGTGTCCAACATATCAAATTCTGAAATGGATGTCTTCTGGAATATGGATTTATGGAATGGAGTTTCAAATAGATTATCTGTCAGCTAAGTTTTCGAGTTCATTTTTCTTTAAGTTTTAAATTAATTTAAATTCCACAAAATTTGATATAAATTGAATGACATCTAAGTTGTGCTGGGCATGGGGGCTGAAAAAGTTAACCCTGTGTTCCCCTGTGTTTTTGTTACAACTTGGTGGACTAAAGCACCTCTTAGCAGGCGGACTTTCCTCCTTTCCTATTTAAGGCTCGGTTCCTCCTTCGTTTACTTTCCTGGAGTCTTTTTTGCTACCTTTGCCTTCCGAGCAGGCACAAATAGCTTTCCGCCAACTTCGTCGCTACAGGTAAGCGGGGGCAGCCTGTGTTGCTAACAGACAAAGTAGGCTGCCTTGGGGACGACTGAGGCTAATTCAGTTCATCTGAATTTGGCCAATAACCGCACGCCGTCTTGGCTCGGGGTTCACGTTTTCTATCCGTGAGCTTTGCTTCTCCGCTTCTTGTCCGCCTTTTGCAAATGGACTGCGGGCGGAGAGCAGCACCTAACAGGACTACTACAGTGCCTAACCGGTGGCTGAGTCCGAACTAAAAACAGACTTGAGAACTCGCGAACTTTTCCAGCGTGATTTGCGATGTGACTAACGGATCTCGAAAGCGTCCAGTGTAGTTTCGCTACTAGAGAACTCGAGAACGTTTGTATGAAACTGGACCCAGAAGAATCCAATCCAACTAGAAACCTGAACACTGAACAGCAGCAACACTAATTACAGCGTGGCTTGGACAAAGTTTTATCATAGGCTTTTTGGCAAAACCTAAAACATCTTTTCGAACTCCAAATCGCTGCACACAAACATTTAATTTGAGTAACCTTGGTTTTAAAATAGCGTGTTGAACAAACCTGTTTTGTTAAGTAGACCAGTTATTTTTTAGAGATTTACTGCTCACTTGCAGCGTCAAAATTACAACAAACATCAAAACAATTTACACAGTGTGACGTCTATCTATGAGCAATCAAACTTTTAAATTTCCTTTATTTGACAATGAAGCTTTACTATTTGCGTACCTGGGAACTTTTTTGTTTTGATAAGCGCTGAAAATAACGAATCTTAGTCATCTCACCGACTATTTAAGTCGTTTCCAATGCACCACAGTGTTAAGTACGGTTTCATTTCGTGCCAACCGTAACCTAGACCAACATGAGCAGCAGCCTGATTTCGCTGGGTTTTCTTCTTGCTTCGGTGGCATACTGTTTTCAGCTTGCGAGCGCTGGTGGTACCGAATCTTGTGAGATTAGTAATTGGTCTGAGTGGAGACTGGACACTCATGCCGTTAATCGAAAAGCGTGTAAGTATATGTCATGAAAATTATTTAAGGATAAAGGAGGATGAATGTGAATTCCGTGAAAACCCTTCAAATTCCTAGATTTCCGTTAATGGAGGAGAATTTCGACGAAACCAGGAAATCCTATTTTCAGGGAATTCTCCTCTAATACCTTTCCCTGTAGTAATGTAAGTTTGGGCACAACATAAGAGAGGAGGTTACATTATTTTGAACTGAATGAATTTCGAAATTTAATTTATCCTAGGAATTTCTTAGGTAGTAATATTTAAGATATTTTATCTAAGTTTTTTTCAATTTTTTTAATATTGTAATTGTATACGTAATATACGTATAATTATACGTATAAATGTAATCAAGACTAGCATAACCAAAAAAGTGTGTGAATCGAACCATCAAGTTTCGAAGTATAAGTCAGCGGACAGCAAGAATAGAGAATTTCAAACTTTCAGCGTCCGTGCTCGTATTTGAAGTAAACTTTTATACCGGTGTTTTAATATTTTAATTTTAGATAAACAATTCGTTTACTGTGTGAAGCTTAAACGAACCAGAACCATCAAGTGTTCTTCCGTTCAAGTGGAGGAACCGGAATTTCAGAATATTAGGACCCCATGCACGTCCGGAAACCTTCATTTGGTATCTTCCCGGAAAAGTAGAGCTCAAGCTTCGGATGGATTCATAGGCTGCGTCCGAGGGTAAGAAAGCAGAAATTGAAAATTCCCTTTTAGACACAGGAAAAGTTTTCTGGTTTAAGGAAGTGAAAATTATTTTTCTTTCTCTAATGTAGAAGTTCAGACAGGTCCAGTTTTGATCATCGCAGATCAAATAACATTTTTCACATTTAAATTTTAACAATTCCAATGTCATGCGATTAAACATAGTTTTAAAAGTCCTGATCTTAAATGTTAAGCAGTTTAACACAACATCTTCCGCTCCCATTACGCTTGCCGTTAACAAGGTCTCATTAATCACATTTAAAGCATAAAACAAGGTTAACATGCTTAACAGTTTAACGAGGTTTAAGAAGGGTTTTTGAAACACATATAAAGCGACAAGTGCACCAAATTTTTGATGATTCGATGATTGGTCTTTTCTTACCACGGGAGCTGTTAAATATCCTTTATCTTCGTTACGCGAATTAATTAAGAATCCTAATAAGAACAAGAAGGTAGGTAGGTAATCCTGGACTTAAAATTTAGGTACATGGCAGCCGGCGGTTACACGGAAAGCCCTGACGTTTCGCGAGGGATACAAATGGCAAACTGTTGCGGAGTCTGCAAGAGCGATAAATCCATTGGCGAGAACTGTGCCGGAATCGGAAGTCCGGAACGATACTGGCATTCCGACGGAACCAGATACAGAGATTGTGAAGCTTGATCACAGATAAACAATATTTCTGCATGCTGTGCATGCGTTTGTTGAAGTTTGTGCGATTATATCAAGGAAATGTGGTGCCAATAAAAATAAAAAAATTACTTCACAGATATATATTCCTGATAATAGAAATTAATCTCATGGATTATCCTCCGTATCCATCCAGCCAGTGCGCGTACTGGTACTCCAGCTTTAGCAGTCCTACAAATTGGTGATGTTTCAGTCACTGAAACAGAAACACAGGTCTCAGTATCAGTTGCAGAAACTTAAGCTGAAACTTATTTTGGGAAGAGATCTGAAACTGAAACTTTTTAGGCTTGAGACTGAGACTGAAACTAATTTGGGTAGAAAACTAAACCTAGTTTTAGTCTTTCCGTAACAAGTTCGCGGCATTGTCAACCACCGGTGGGTGACAATAAGTACTCAGTAGACGCATGTCACCCACTGGTGGGTGACAACAGACAGAGAAATGACATAAAGCGCTAAAGCCTTAACTATGCGTATTAGGTGCTCCCCAAATTGCTTTAGTATGCGTATTAGTGGACCCACTTGAACGAATTTAAAGGAACCAAGTACCATACGCAGACCAAAAAGCAGTGAATGTCCACTGTTGGCCAAAGAGCTGCCCTTTGCGTTCGGTAAGTGTTTTCTCGTATCCCGTATGCGCGAACGTGCTAAAACTGTATTGCTTTAAGCTAGAGATTTGGCCGAAAAATAATTTTGGCAAAACTGCGATTATTTTGTTTCGAACATCGATTTCTCAAAAACTACTCGACAGATTCCGGAGATTTTTGGCAGAATCTAAATTCGCACTTCTGCGGAGGGACTTATTTCTTGGTTTAGACTAAAACGTATCGAGTAGCAATCAATGCGAAATTTCGTGTTACCGTGCATTTGGCCTATTTCCTCGACCGTAAGACCTCCTGAGCCAAATCCAAAAAACTTCCCTCGGGCCATGTCGTTCATATCGTGGCACAAAAGGAACTTTTGGCCGATTCTTCACTTTTGTGAAATCGATGTTCAAAAAGAGTTTTGGTCTATATTCATCCTGTTAGATGTCAGAAAATTTCTATTTTTTGCTAATTTTGCTGGTTTCGTAAGCCCATGTAAGTGGACAGATAATAAGCTTTAAAACTATGTATAAGCTCTCTCCAACTCCCTAAATTGCGAATTTATAGCGTCTCAAAGAATTACCACAAAAGGATACCACCACCTTAAGAGGGCTCTAATTTCTATCGACAACCTGCTCTAATTTCTATCGACAACCTATAGGCTATTCACAACTACCAAACGTCTTAGCCAACTACGAACAACCGAAAGAAGCTTTGCTTATTTCCATTCATAGTTTATATAAAAAGAAGAAGACTAGAGACGACATTGCATTACAGACATACGTACATACATAAATACATAGACAAGGTACGCATAAATATTGCTTCACTAACTTCACAGTTATTATGCTTATACTCAATTATTGCATTAGACTGAAATTACATAAAAAGTCAAATCGTTTGTAAAAACATCACAATTCACAAACAGCAATCTGACGTCATTTGCAGTTACATAGATAAAACTACTATGTGTATCACACATCGTTAAAGCTTACAAATAGTACGTACAAAGGAAAATGGAGTTCAAATGTATGGCGAAAACAAATTCAAAGATTCAGGTAACTTATCTAAAGTCCTATTCCGGAATTGAAACCTAAAATGCATACGTATATGATAGCAAATTCTATTGCAGAGAACAATTTTGCAACAATTGTTTCAGCAATGTCGAAAACACAAGAAACGCCTAGCTGCTTCTTAAAGGTAGTGGTGTGCCGTGCAGAAATTTTTCGGGCCGGGTCAAAAATTGGGCCTACTAACCTCAGGCCTGGGACGGGAGGCCCGATTGAACTCCATTTCCAGAAATTTCCAGCATTAAAGTTTATATAACCGGTGCAGTTTGCATCTAAAAACAGTGAAAAAACAACAAACTATATAAATAAAAATATACAGACAAAAGCATTAACTACAAACATACAAAGTATACAATTATATAAGTACGTACGTACGCATGTGAATAGATCAAATTAAATGCTCATTATGCTCAAAGCTTTGGAAAAATAGCAGGGAAACGGAGAACACAGAAAACATTGGAAAATGCCAGGGATATCCTTATCACAAACTTACATACAACAGGAGCCTTCCAAGAATAAAACGGACAGGAAAAATAATATCTAAGTTAGAACAATAGAAAAAAAAGAAAAATAAAAACAGAAAAAATGAGGAAAAACAGGAAAAATCATTGGCATGCAAAAGTAGCATAATAAATAAAGCTGCAAAGGACCACAACAGTGCCAGACACTCACACACAGTTTGTATAAATATTTAAACTACAGAAATAAAATACAAATACTCATACGTACATACATATAGCTCAAATAAAATATATAAATGCAATATATACTACTACTACACAAAGAATAAAAAATTCAAAAACTTAATAAAGCTATACAATCCAAACACAATTCCAAATACTTGCAAAAACTATAAAAATGACCAACTACTTAATATATATCTTATCCAGAAAACAGAACAAAGTTCGCGGAAAGTTACTAGCAGCCTATAAAGGAGGTAAAAACACCCACTTTTAAGCAGGGTCTGGAATCCGGAAACGTGAAAAAATCAAAAATTCCGTACAAGTGTCAGAAATTATAGTCACATTATCATCATGGGTATACACTGGGTACACACCCGATTCGAGAGCAGGTAGAAGGGCAGGTGAAACTTAGACTAAACCGGTAAAGGCAGGACCTTTTGCGAATCAATGCCTTTTTATTAATGACTGGTTGTAAGTCACAAACAGAACGATACGCCAAAATTGAAAATTAGAATAAAATCAAAAAGCCACAGAAATCACTAAATAAAACAGAATGATTGCCGAAGGAATCCGCAAGAGAGCAAAAAAGGGGGAATAAAGAGGGAGTGACAGGAACAGCCAGGAGGAAAAAATAAGTATATATACACGGGATAGTTGCGCGCACAGATCTGTAAAATTAGGAGAAGGGGAACAAGAAAAATTCCTTAGTCTGGCATTTTTTCAGGAGGGGGCCCATCTCATACGATTTCCCGTTTACGTCTTCCCACCAAGAGTTTTTTGGCGGGACTACAAAGGCGTCAAAAATAGATTAGAGGAGGATCCAACCTACAGACATGTTTTTAAAAACTTACGAAAAGCTGGTTTCGCAGATGTTTAAAACTGTAAAAATTGTTCACATTTTCACCTCAGAATAAATAAACTTCGAGAGTTTTCCACTTCCAGAATCATCCCCCCCCCAAATTCCTTTCATTTTAAATCCCCCAAAAAATGCCAGTGAAAGTTTCCCTCCCACCCCAAACTGGACCGGAGGATGATTGAAAACCAGCACCAAATTAAAATCGTTGTCGCTGAGGAGGGGGAGCCATGAGTCCATCGGCGGTCGTTAAGTCTTGGATCCGCCAGAATGAAAGCTAAGCAGCTGATATCGACGAATTCTAAAACAAACAAAATAAAAAACCGAAAGGTAAGTCACGGCAAAAGTCAGCCAATCAACCAAAGCTGGAAGATGTGATACGAGCCCCACAAAGTCAGCCCCAAAACAACCAGCCAATAGCTGACATTTAAGGGATATCATTTTTTTAAATTGATGATTATCAAGGGAGGGGGAATGCACTCACCCAAGCGATGGCAGTTAAAAGCAATATATACCTTCGTGTGTGTATATAATTACATGGGTTTGGATGCTTGCAAATGTAGCAGTACAGTCTTAAACAAAAACTGCAGATTAGGCTCCTTTCAACACCGACAAAATCTAATTCCAAATATTGTTTTGAGACACACACTTATAACCAGATATAATTCTTAAACAGAGAGGAGGGACAGATTTACAATTTAAAAATTCAATAAGGTTATAATCACTATCTTCTATCCAGGCTCTAGGATTTAATCTTGAGTATATACTTATGAATACGTACATTGTGAAAGTAATAAAAAACGACAGATTAAAAAGTAAGCCAATCCAACAAGGCCAAATAAACCATTAGCCTACAGTCTAGTAAGCTATCACACCAAGGCGCAAACTTACACAAATTAGCGGACCCTCCCAATTTAGCTATTTAATAAACTTCAGTAACTTTATAAGGAAACAGAAAACTGGCCACATTCGCTTGGATAGTCAAAAATTTCACGTCCGGTAATTATTAAAACAACAAAACCTTTCCTTGTTGTTTCAGAAAAATATTTTTCAAATAAAGCCTCAATGTCTCCCAAATTCAGCCAGCTTAAATTCTATAATTAGTTAGACAATAAGTAAAGAGGTGACGCTCAAGTAAAAAGTGTCGGACACAAAGAAGATAATAATCCAATCCACAAGATTCGGTTAACTATCCCAACACCAAAGTTACAGCCAATTGAACCACGGGGGAAAAGTGGGCTAATTTCCCCCTACGACCTATAGGTTCGTCTAAGTAACTTTCTAATCATCATTAAAACTGCAAACAAATGAAATCATTTTAAACCGTGTTCGCTTCATCTAACCTATGCTAACTCAGAACAAGCTGAGAGCAAACTACGAGAAAAAGCTACGTACGTACGCAATTCTATCTCAACGCAGTAGACAAACTCGATGCGTTATCTTACCAATATTTACACAAAATGAAGCTATGTATAATATACGCTCTGGCGAAATCATATCAGTGGACTCTGCTGTAACGTTCAAAAAGTTAACAATAAATAAATTCTAACCTCTAATTGCACTACGAATAAAGGCTAATAATCTCGACAAAACTTAATGTGTGCAGAAAATGGCGGCTTACAGGGCAAATCTGACTAACCGAAATACTTTCATATCAAAGCATAATATTTGAGTTCTGCGGAGGGCTTCGCCTGATACAACAGGGTTGGCTTGCGTCTTGACATAATCACGAAGGCTTGTTAGCAGTTGACGAACTAAGTTTACGAAATTAGTTCCTGTATATATGTTGCGTATAAAAATTGCGTAGAATGCTAATAGGTAGATTTTAAAAACAATTAAGAAACATCATGACGTATTTGTAGGAAGTATTTTTAGTGTTAAAATCCAAGTTTTTACCTCCCCCTCAAAGTTTCTCTGTTACTTTCTATTACCTAGATGGTAGTAACAACATTGTCGTAAATAAAGGTAAAGGTAAAGGACTCCCGGAGTAACTCCTATCCTCATGCGAGAATATACAGGGCGTCGGTGCTCATCCCCGATTACAAGCCACTTGAGCCAGGGGTGCTACCTCTGACAATAGCTGCAACTGTGGAGGAGGGGCCAGCTCCTCAAGACAGTAGCCTACACAGTCTCCTGTTACAGGGTACGATCACAATTTTCTGCACACATCTGGGCTTATGCTGGGAATTTTTTCTCGGGCTTCTTGGGCCTCCCAAAGTCCAAGGGGCAAGGAATTTTGGGAGCATTTTTCTCAATGCTAAAAATTCTATTTTTCTAGCATACACCGTAAAAGTTAATCACAAAAATAGGCAGATTAGGCCGTCAAAATATTATTGGTCATCTGAGCGAATTTTTTCAGGGCAAAATTATGTAACAAAAGGGGCATCCTCTGGTTTACGAACTTTGGGGATGGTCGGGGGGAGGGGCGACCAAATCCAAGCACATTTTCATTCAATTTCCGAGTTTTTCTTTTCTCCTACAATTCTTTACAGACCACAAAGTCTGTTTAACCCACAAAAATCATCAACAGAACACTGATATAGGCAATTGACAGCACCAAAAACAGCAACATTACGGTCAGGGGTGATAGTGTCACAAAATAGCCAATCAAAAAAGAGGGATACCTGCTAGGTAGTAGTTTTCCTTTAGATTCATAGGGCGGTGGTGTCGGTTTCAGAACCATTCCGTTGGCCGTCGACCCGGAACCGGATCCGGAGCCGTGGCCGGCCAGAGCCGAGGGTGAGGTCCGACCTCCAGCTCCTGAGCTGAGACCAACTGTCAGAGTCGAAGAACTGGGAGTCACTCCGCTAGTCGTGGAGGACTCATAGTTTTTCATCAAGGCGGCATATTTGGAGGATAGGTAGGAAGAACCGTAGAGGGCTCCACCGCCTAAACTTAGCCGGGAGCCTGCAGCACTAGTATTGTTATTGCTAGGAGCACTAGAACTAGAAGTAGTAGCAGCAGTAGTAGCAGTAGTAGCACCATAACGACTACCAGAAGTAGCACCACCACCGGCAGACGAAAGATTTGACATCGTTGTCGCACTGATCGAAGTTTTCAGGCCACCTCTAGAGGGCGAAGGGTTGGCGGGGGCCGGAGGGTTATTATTCGGCTCCGAGGAACCGGCTGTTAGCAAGGCAGCAGAGCTACTGTTCATCAGGGCACTTTTACTGACAGAGGAGGTGCTTTTCCGGGGCGAAACGTTGGGGGAAGTGCCCAGGGAAGGGCTAGCCTGGGGATCTTTTCTAGTAGTGGATTTGCCACCACCCAGTGGGGAAGGGCCGGCGGCAGCTCCAGTTTTGCCTCCAGAGCCGGGGGGTTGAGGGCTATCGTTTGGCACTACAGTGGGCGGGGAACTGGAGTTGGACATGGTACTGTGCTGTTGCATAATGGTAGAGGCTATGCTGTCCTTTGCCGTCAGGGAAGCACTGGCCGTCAGATCGCCGCCAGACGCTTGCTGTTGTTGTTGTTGCTGTTGTGCTGCAGCACGCGTTAGCTGACCAGCTAAGGCAGGCTCCGTCGTACTCTTGGGCACCGAAGCGGTTGGGGCCGTAGAGGAGGCCTGGCGAAGTGAACGACTGCTCCCAGAAACGGCGGTTTTCGAAGCGCCGGCGGGTCCGCCGTTTCTGGAAGCGGCCGGACCGCCGGCTACTGGCGACAGGCCAGTCGACCAGGAAGGACTGGACGGACTGAAAACCGGAGGTTGGTCCGGTCCGTTCTGAAAGTCAGAGCTGGCCGCTCGATTCAGTGCCAGCGTACTGGCCCGTTCAGCGGACAGTTTGTTGGCCAGCTCTCGAAAGGAATCACAGTCAGAGCGACGCCGAAGACGTCGCTGTCGCCGCATCTCCCGTTCCTCCTCTTTCAGGCGCTGTTTCCTATCCTCCGAGGGCGGCGATAGGACGCCTCGGCTTTCCTCTGGCGATCCGGTCACATTAACGTCCGAGGCCGGCGTGCCACCACCGGACATGGCCTCCGTACTGCCGCCGACCGGGTTACCGGCAGCCGCAGAGGAGCCCTTCTTCTCACGACTGCTGAAAAAACTGGACCGTTTAGAGGAGCTGGCACCGGCACTTTCCCCACTTCCACTGGGTTGCTGTGAGCTACCTCCACCCCCGGGCAGGAGGTCCTGAAACTTAGAGCTAATGGATCGAAAGGGATGACTGAAAAAGCCACTGTCTTTGGCCAGGGTAGTTGAGCTGTTGGATGTCGTTGTGGTGGCATCGGCGGCTCGAATCGATCCGGGTGAGGGCTGGGGTGGTGGTGCGCTGCCGTTGGCGTTCGTTGAAGATTTTCTACTGGAAGAAGGCGTGGTTACAGGCGGCTGTTTCAGTTGCTGAGGGGAAGTGGTGGAAGACTTGCCCGACGACGATGGCAGCACAGGAGTGCTAGCCACTACGGCAGGAGTGGGCGGTTGTGCTGCAGCACCGTTGCTCCCATTACCATCTCGATTGACAAAGATGGAGGGAACAATGACACGTCGATTGGTAACGGTTGGGCCGGCAGTAGCCGGTCGTCTAGAAGTGGTCGAACTGGACGGGGGTTGGGGCTGGGAAGGGCTGGTGGCTGCGTCCTGTTGATGCGTTCCCGCAGCCGGATCTAGGCTGGCCGATTTGACCAGACCCGGTTTACCGGTTCCGGTACCAGTACCAGCGCTAGTCTTCCGACTGACGGCAACGGCGCCGCTATTGTCCACACTAACACCAATTTTGAGCATCGCCCCGCCCGAGGGACCAGAAGCACCAGTACCACCAGCAGAAGCCCCAGCCAGTTTTTTCTGTTTCAGTTTCTGCTGGGAAGTGGAACCAGATTTCTGACTACCGCCGGCCCCGGCAGGGGCCCCACCCCGATCCGATGTTTTCTGCGAATCGATGGGCAGGAGATGGTCACCGCCGTCCTGATCATCCTCATCCATCAGCGAATCATCGAACGAGCCTTGCCATTTGGAGATGATCGTTTGGCCGATCTTGTTGCGAGTGGACACTCCATCGTCGTCGGCAATGGCCAGTTGAGTGGACGTGATCTCCGCCGTACGACCGGCACTGCCGGATCGACCGCCAGCACCCAGGGAAGGCTTCTTGCGGCTGAAAGAACAGAAGAAAAGAGTTGAAACAATTAATCAGAAGTTAAGAACAAAACAACTTAATGAATTAATGATTGACACACAAACAAATGATATTCGACAGTAGCTAGCTTCTTATTGATTATTAACAAGGTTATATATACTAATATACATGTAGGAAAAAGCGACAAATTGTTTTGCCAAAATTCCTAATTTTTTACTATCCAATTAAATTAAATTAGACAGAATCCCATGCCCAAAGTAAACATCATCAAACAAGTAAATCGTCAACAATAAAATACGAAGGAAGCATACAAGGATAAGCTAAACTTCAACACTAAAAATTTTGCAAACATCAAAGCGGCCAAGACAAACCTGAAAGTTTTAGACTTAGTCGTCCGGTCCGTATGATCGTCGGCCGTATCCACATAGTTGGCCGAACGGCCGAACACTTTCTTGGGGGTGGGCGGAGCCGCAGGGGGTCCACCCACACCCCCGCTTGAACTGGAACCGCCCCCTGGGGGAGCCGGGCCCCCGGTCCCATTCACCCCATTTCTGGCCGACGCATTATCCACGGACGTTTCCACACGTAAATGCTTGAAGAGATCACGCTTAGCCTGGGCCACCAAACCTCCGCTACCGCCACCAGGAGCACCCGTACCCTCGTTTTCCTGAAAATAAGAGCATAAAAGAATTAATTGCTTGCGAATTTCGAATCAGCGCATTGTGAGCATAACTATACGGACCTGCAACTAAAGTAATTTGACACAGGGGGGGGGGTCAACGGAACCGCTTCCGGGGAAATCCAACAAATGGACACCTTCACATTCGTTCCCAAGCATCCATCTGGTCAACGGCGCTAAATGGTTTCCATTTGTGTGGGGCATGACAGCTCCTTCTACCCCTTTCCGTTTTTATCTTCAGTCATATCGGAGCTGGATATCTCCTGTCCTTAAAATCTGCGGAGCGGGTGGACCTCTTCTACTGCCCTAATACGGGATTCCCTGTCAGATGCAGGTTTGCCTAGCTAAGACGTGTGCTGGGCGTGTGGAGGCTTCCAATGGATACGCTTCGCCGGCCACCAAATAAGAAGAAAAGAAGTTGACACCGAAACTAATCGTTGAAAACATGGCTAAGATATGGCTACATTAGCATTACAATAACTTCAAGCCCCAACACAGACCATGACTTACCCCACCAGCTTGAGCAATTCGAGCGTTGACTTGATTGATAGCCTGCAAATTTACCGGGCCACTCTTTGGCCTAAAAATAAACCACAAAATGCAAATAAACGATCCTCCCCAAAAAAACATCCGCATGCCTTCAGACATCTCCACTAGTCGAGTTTGCAACTTTTCGTACCAAATTTTCGGGAAAATTCGCTCTGATTGCCAAATTTTCAAACATTTTTGAACTTCGAAGGATACTGTTACTCACTTTTGTAATGAATACTAGAGAATAGGGCAATTTTTATCAAGCATTTAATAAAATGTCGTTCCCACCCATATCCTTGTTTCTTGGGCTTTTATTGCACCGCCAGCTCCCCCTCCCCCTTCAAGAAAACAATCACTGGATTAAGCCCAGTAATTTAAGAAATATCATCAAACTAAACACAAATACGTACGTATATAGTAAAGTTACAAATTACAAAATGTTTGTCTTAACTTGCATCAGCTTTAACGCTATTAGAGCAAAATCGACGTAATCTTTACAGTTGTAACCAGCATATTATGTATATAGGTGTGCGTATTTAGATCGTGTGAGTATATGTGGCTTAGAGTTAGAGTACCGTGTTGCCGTTCCCCGTTTTGATCTAATATTCCCCCCCCCTGTTTTGGTTGTCTCCGGGTAGTTGAGTCCACCCTTGTTTTGATCTCCCCTTTTTGGTATTTCGGTCCCTTTTGACTCAGAGAAATGTTTGCGTCATTAGTCCTACAAATTTTAATTAACCCCAAAATAGCTTCAAATGATCTTTAAGTTGATATTTCGAGAAACCCTTCAAAGGGCACCGATTTGCTATAAAAAGGGATTACGTCGA
>JASAND010006985.1:0-25582 GCA_030248195.1 Trissonchulus latispiculum
TATATATATACAAGCACAGTTGTGTAAGATATATCGATATTCGCTTTGGGGTGGGCCCTTGGCAGGTCAACAGGGAGAGGGGGTGGTCTGAGGGCGGCTTGGCCCTAGTTCCCCCCGAAATGGATAAATTTTTAATATTGTTTCCAAAAAGTGCTATCCAAAAATGCTTTAATGATAAACTTGAAAATTTTTCAGACTTTTACTAAAAATTGCTATCCAAACATTATATAATTCTAATATACAGTTGCTAAAGCTTTTGTTGCTGCATTTTTCTAGGCTCCCGAGTTGAGATTGTGGTCCATTTTATTCATTTTATTTGCTTTGGGGATGTGTAGAAATGTGGGTTGCAACACATGAAATAGCAAAAACTAAAAATGAAGCGGGGGTCAGGGGTCTCCCACTCTCAGAAAGGTTCCAGTAGGAACTTTGTACTGGAAGTTAGACTAGAATTTACTACAAATAAAATCTGTATTTTACACTGGTTTACAGCTATACTCTACGGGCTATTGCTCGATAAGCTGGTTACGCAAACTGAATCTAGGGTGACAATAGTCCTAGTTTCTGAAGACAAAAAATTTTTGAAATTTTTCAAAATTTCATTCTATTCAAAACCCTGTGGATGAACTTTTCGCTCTCTGCCGGAACTATTTTGGGGAGCGGCCGTTGTAAAAGCTACAAGTTTGATATTTCATTTTAGTTTTTAGTCAAAAATTTTATTTTATTCAAAAAATGTCAAGAAATACAAGTTTCTTTACATAGCATTTTCTATAGGAAACTCCTATAAATTTTCCAATTCGAGGGGACAAACCCAAAACTACTTCTGTAAACTAGTACTTTAACTGTCACGTACTAGCCTGAGTTGCACCTAACAGAACAGGAAAAGCACCGGCGTCAACAATCACACAAAAATATTACATTCCTTATTATATACATTACTACCCACTTACAATGAGTGGCCCCTTTTTCGCCGATTTTTCGACCGTCCCCGATTTTGCTCATTTTTACATATTTTGTAGTCCCCATGGGACCTTAAAACAAGACAAGTGCGTTTTGCGTAATATTGCTTCTATCGTTCCGTAGAGCACTTCAAAGGTGACCTTGACATGTGTTAGACATAGGCAAATGAAAAAGTTAGGTTAAAAGTTTGTGGCAGAAAAATTTTTCGCGATATGAAAGATACAGCGCTACAATTTTGCAGACATTTTGCGGACATATTTCAGAGTGCAGCTATCTTGCTCGGAGCAATTCCGTTGAGGGACGGATTTTTGGTGAATTTTTAAAGTCAGAATTTTGGAAAATCAGCCGGTTTTGGACCATGAAAAACAGGACCTGCAGCGCTCTTTTGCTTGTTCTGAACGACTGGCAAAAAGTTACAGAAATGGCCTGTGGATAGCTGTACTCTACGCATAAAAGCACGTCTTATGAAAGTAGTCGCAAGTTTTTATCGACTATAGTAAGTTCAAAAAATCTTGCCACAAAAACAGCGAATTTTGGTAAAAATGGCCATTTTTCATAATTTTCACAGTCTTTTGATAATTTGGATAGCTATCCTTGAGCAGCTTCTGCACTAAAATATTACCTTAGTAAAGGCTTTAATTTGATGTATTGGTCAACCCTGCTCTCGGTCACGTTCGGTCTCCACGTGACCTTGCAGGGCTCATCACCGGAATTTTCAAGTTTTCCAGCTTTGAACCTGAATAACTCTGTCACAGTTTGATTTCGAACTCTAATATTTTGTCTTGTTTTTGATAACAAATGGGGGCATATTATGTGTGAGAATGAGTGAAATCCGTGACCATCGATTTTAGCACATCGACCCTTAACACTTAATATACAGTTTTTCCTATTCATTTGTTTAATCTAAGTCCTTGTCTTGGAATGATGAACAAAAGTGAAGACCTCCTTGCGAGTTCTGCTGGGACTTTTCCGTCGGACCTGATAGGGGAGGAGGGAGCCCTTGGAGGGGCTCCGGGACAGACTGCTCGTTCTTCTCCCCTGCTCAGTGCGACAGAGAACGCACAGAAAGATGCTGCGAAAGCTGGATCTGAACGTCTTATTGAAGGTAGTGTAAATGATGGGATTGATGGTGGATGAGACATAGCCCAACCATAGAAAAGTGGTCAGTAGGAAGGGAGGAAAGTGATCAGCGCAGACTTTACCACAGAAAGCCAGCACAATGTTGGTTAGAAAGAAGGGGGTCCAGCAGAAGAAAAAACTGAAGAAGACCACACCCAGCACTTTGGTGGCTTTGGTCTCCCGCCGGACCATATGGACCGACTCGCGTTTGGAGAAGTAGGTGAGCGTCGCCGCGCGTCTCAAATCCGCTTTTAGGCTGTGCTTCTCCCGGAACAGGCTGTGTCGACGCCAGCTAGAGCGTCGGCCGGTCGCACCGGCGTGCCGCAGACTTCGATGCTCGTCCATCGTCTCCAGGAGTTTCGCATGGATCTGTTGCATCGTCACGAGACCGGAGACGGCGGCTTCCTCTGCCTTCTCCAGGCAGGGCGGCGCGCCGTCCAGATCGTTCCAGTCGGGCGGGGGTGGCCGGACCGCGTTCGTGTTCCGCCGAAGGACCAGGCCCCCGGCCGACCCGTTCCCTGTGCACAGGGCCATCTGCTCTCGCAGCAGCATGATGGTCTTGGCATAGGTTACGGTCATAATGGCCGAGGGCACGACGAAAGTCAGCACTGAGCCGTAGATCTGAAAGTAGGGCAGTTTGAAGTTGGGAAAGATGCCGCAGAGACAGTTTGAGTAGATGTTTTTTGGATTCGTTACGGCCAGAATGGTCAGGGGGCTGCTGATGATGCTGGTTATCAGCCAGGTGATAAAGATCTTGATGGTCACCTCGGTCGTTGTTTTGTTGCGAGTCTTAAAGGGCTGACTGATCCCGCGGTAGCGGTCCAACGATATGACGGCCATATGTACAATAGAGACACTGCACAGCAGGACGTCAAATGTACTGTAGATGGTGCACATCTCATAGCCATAGATCCACACACCTAAAAATAAAAATAACTAAATCAGTGAAAGATTTGCAGTTGGAATGGTGTTAGCTATTCTAGACTAATAAACTATTCTAGCTACTTCTATAATTAAGTTGTTAACTGAGTCTCTGATAGCGCTGTGGCTTCTTACTGCACTACAAGCAGTGGATCGTAAGTCTAGAATTTGAAAAAATAAGCTCTAGCACCCATTTCACATCCGAGACTGTCGAGGGGTGGCAGCCCGTCAAGTGAACGTACCGTAACCTGCATTACGGTGGACGTAATAGATGTCCGAATAGCCTTGTGGAATACCAAGTGTAATTGCTATGGCAATTATTAAGTGTCAGCATCCCCTTTCCCTCAAAGTTGCATACGTTCTAAGCCGGCACCACCCCTAGCCTGGAACACCGACTGGAGTGAGGTGGCTGCAATAAGTTAATTTTTCAGCTAGACATAAACAAGCTAATTTTAAGCAACTATAAATGTAGCTGCATTGTATACTATCATAGTTTCATCCACATCTGTACTATAAACTGTTCAATCGTCATACCATTAAAGTAATCATTGAGCATGGCAAATGGCATAACCAGAACGGAGACCATAAGATCGGCAACAGCCAGCGAAAAAAGAAAATAGTTTGTCACATTTTGCAGTCGTTTTTCACGAATAATCGCCAGACAGACCAGCAAATTTCCCACAGTACCAAAAATTACCAGACCAAATAGTAGCACAAAATGATACTTAGGATACTGGACTCGTAAACTGCAACTCTCTTCAGCAGCAACCACTGATTCGTTCATCGCTAGAAAACAAAAAATTTTCAGAATAAATAACAGAAAAGAATATGAAACACAGGACGGACCAAAGGAAATAATTATCAAATTCGAGTCCTACCTAAGGATGAAAAGTAAGATAATAAAAACATGGCGGATGGAAACTTGCCAAATTCTAATCCCAAAATTGGAAAAATAGAAAAATGTGAAGCTCATGCAAAAAATAGAAAAAATATAGACGAAACATTAGTCCTCCTTGCTTATGTGTTTGGTGGATGTCTATATAACCTGGCTTATACCAACAAAAGTGGCACAAAGTTATACCAAAATTCGCTTAACCCTAGAAAGTTCAAAGTACCAACGGTAGAGTTAGTTCACCAACTTAGCAACTGATGATTCTGTAGACAAAATTTGTGGAGGACTGATTTTCACTGAATTCAAACGACAGAGGCCCACGCTGGGAGTCTGTGTAAGATGAATATTCAGCAAAACGTTTAACTGTTACGTGGAAAAACGAAGATTTCGCTAAAAATTGCAGTCGCTTTTCGATTCCCGCTGATCAGACACGATCTTGATCTGGATCAAATTTTGATCTCCTCACTCAGCCGAAATCTTTAACTAGAATCACTTATCCCTTCCCTATCAAACCCGTTTCTTTGGTAATTTCGGCAAAAGGCAGCAAAAAACCTGAAAACTTCCGGATATATTCTGGAATTTGGTCTTGCTATACTTAAGCATCACTAAAGATAGAAGCCAGCAACTAGTATATGGAAATAGACCGACAGTGCGTTGAGCTCAAACTGGGTGTATCAGCAATTTATAAAAAGATGTCACTTCATGAAAGTGTTGGAAGCATAAATCATCTTTACAGGCACTTTTCTAAAACTGAACTGGTAACTTTCAATGCACGTACGTAACACCTCATACTCACTGGAAAGTTAATCAACTAAAAGCCTATAAAAGGAGTTCAAAAGCCCTCGATAAAACTGTTCAACTGCGCATGCCTCAAACAATATTTTAGAGAAAGTTCTTCAGTTAAAAGCCAACGTTAATGTCAGATGTCATCCTAAATGTACGTAATTAATATCAAAAGTAAATTTAATTAAAATGTAATTTTAATTAATATATGTATATATATGTGCATACATTATATATTTATATATATATACATTTTAATAGTTCCTGCCCCGGTTACGACCTGAGTTACTCAGAGTTTTAGTCTTGCAATTTGAACAAATCCAAATATAGATTGATTTAGATATGCCTTGTAGACAACTTTGGATAATTTAAAATCGTCTCCTTTTAGCAAAGTATGTTTTTACTCTAAATTTAAGAGTTTGCAACCCAGTTTTGTTGTAGGTATCTTCAGGCCAGACAGTGAATTAAGGCGTCATTGCCCTGTGACACAGAAATTTTAAAAATAGAAAATGCTTAACCTCAAGGCGGCTTCTATCAAACTGACGTCAGCTAAGAGGTCTACAAACGTCAGTGATCAAAGTTTCACTGCCCAGTAAAAATCGACCATAGCTTATTCGGAGCGGATGATGCCGCAGCGGTGTGCGCTCGAATTAGGAATTGAGACGACTTCGTTCGATTAAGACAAGAGATCAAACTAAGTTGTGAAAATTTGCATCTCTAACAGTTTCCTAGTGTCAGTACCTGTTAGACATGCAAACTTTTACAGCTAACCATACATTAACATAGAGTCGGATCCTGCGGGGAGCTTGTACTTTGAACCGATATTTACGAGGGGGGCTTGTACCATAAGCATAAATTAACGCTAATAGTAATATAAACTCAACATTTTTAAAGAAATTGAAGAAAATTGCTTATTTTTAGAAAAAATTTCAAAATTTTGATCGATTTTTTGGAAAAATAGGAAATTTTAGTAAAAAAATCCGGCGAAGCCGGAACTGTTTTGGAATTTTAGCGCAAATTCCTATTTTTCCGTCCATTTCTGCTTAGACCTTGCCCAATTTTTCCTTACCCCTTGACCCTAGCGGCGATAGGTCTTGTACCTTGTCCGGGCTGGGGGAGGGCTTGGACCCCCCATACCCCCCGCGTTAACCTATGCATCTAACAGTGAACTAACAATGACCACTAATAGTTCATTAGTTTATCTGAAGTAAACATAACGTTGGCTTAAATAGTCATGAGAAGTTTTCAGGTCACTTTGAATCTTTATTTTATACCCCACCTTTCAGTTAGATCAGTTACATCCCATAAATCAAATTAAAAATCTATTCTGCCTAAAGTAAACTCTGATTTTTGCATGATCAAAAATTTGCAATCTAATGGAGAAACCTTGGCAACGGTTGCTTTAACATTATAATTATATATGATAAAAAAGTTTCCTTGAGATATATAACTCAGACATCTGGACGGAACAGCCTCAGATTAATTGTTTAATTTTTGAGTCTATAGTTATTTAATAACAAAAATTATCCAAAGCTTATATATACATCATTGCTTGTAACTTATAAACTGCTTTAATTAGCATTAACTAACCTTAGCATAATTAAAGGTAAAAAAGATACAGTTACACCCGGGGGAACTTCAACCTACACACAGAAGGTTATAGGATGTCGGTGCTTATCTCCGGAATCACAGCCAGAAGCCAGGATAGATAACTCAAATGTTGATTGTGAATATGTGGAACGGAGCCAAGCCAGCCTTTCATAAAGGTTACGTTACGCCAGACCACGGGCTACTGTTACCTTTCAACCGCAGTGGTATCTGCTTACCGACCAGTTTAAATCAATAAAGCAATCATTCAATCGAACATAACATTAACCTTAGCATTAACCTTCAAAGTTATTCTTAAAATATGTCGGAACAAAGCAATGTTATTCTTAACATATGTCGGAACAAGGCTATCGAAGCTGGACTTAGATATTTCAGCAGTTGCGACAAGTGAACACCTTACGTTGAGGACTTGTAGCTTTAGGCGCGCTGTGCTGGACAACTACATAGGCTAAATAGGCTACATAGGCTACATAGGCTACATAGGCTGGACAACTACTTTATATACGTTAATATAATTAATATTATTAATTGTTACAGTTACTGTAATTACTGTAATCATCTCATAACTCTACAGAAGCTTCGTGAATTATTCGGTGTCAGCAATACCCAGTAAAAGCTTTCAAAATTAATTCCAAGCTGCCACTGCTTCTAACCGGTGCAAGACCAAAACGGAGTAGAGGGGAACCGAAACAAACGATACTTCGTCCCAGCGTCAGCTCAATGGTGTTTGTGGTACCGAGCCTGTTTTGGTTGTTTTGATTCTATCCTGGCATCGTTCGTGGGCTGGGAGCGATTGGGAGGTGGATTTTTAACTTCCCCTCCATAGTCCACCCTACCTCCGAACAGGCAAAGGGCGAGTTCCCCCCAAAGGTTTTGACCAGAATTCAAAAAACGAGCGAAAAAACAGATTTTTGGTGGCGCGGGATCACATGTGTACACAAGGTAATGATATATAAATCTAATCAGTGTATAGATAATATATACCACTAAATAAATGCTTCCTTCCTTCACGCTTCTGTGGTGTAACAACGGTGGGATTCTTGCTGGCAGATTGAAAGTTCCATGGTTCGATTCCCTGCATCAAAATCTCCAGTGAACAAGCTTATACTATACCTGAAAGAAAAGTTTGAAATCTATATTTGTAAGGGCTCTGTTCTGGAATTGTGCCATAACTCGGCGCTCAGTTTATGTCCCATAAAGGACAATCATAGCAATCAAAGTCTCAAAATTTCCGTCAAAAATGACTCAAATCATTCCAACATAATGGCTCTATTTTAGGCCAAATGTGTGTCTGGTCACAAAATTACTAAAAATCTCTGAAAACTTGACATCTAAGCTAAAGCCAGGCTACTTTCTCTAACGATATCACCAAACTGTCATATTACTGTCGTCGTGATCTCAAACTTAGCACACAACTCAAAACTTATCCCCCAGATTAGCAAAATAATCAGGCATTTCTGTGGGATATCCGCAGTGAAAAGTTCTGTCAAAGCAAGATTGTCAAATTGGTAAGATTATATCTTGCTAGTATATATAAGCTTATATATCCTATGGTCCATAAGTAATCAAGTACGTAATATATACGCAACTGCGAATATATATATATATATATATATATATATATATATATATATCTATATATATATATATATATATATATATATATATATATATATATATATATATATATATATATATATATATATATATATATATATATGTATATGTTTATATAAGTAAGTATAGCTTCATGTCTATATTAACCTAAATGGTTTAGGAGTGTGGCTCCGTCTGGGGCTCATTTTTCTGCTCAACCTAATCTCCACTAAGGCTTGACTTTGAAGTGAACAACTTCCGGTAATTGCTCACTAATCATCTACTCCTGGTCTGGAAAATCCTTAGTAAAGCATAAAGGTTTAAGAAAGTGTCAACCAACCACAGCCAATAGAATTTTATTGCTAGCTCTGCTCAGCCCATTGAATAGTATAGTAGTAAAATGAGATATTTTGATTGGACATAAGTAGGTGCTGCTGGCTGGTTGGATCTAAAGGGGTCTGTTGAACGTGCGTCGGGAGCATAGACCTCAGAACTCGGAACGTCCTGCGCAGGGATGTGCTCTCAATTGGACTCGCGATATGGGAGCTCAGCTGATGGCCAGGTGGTGTAGTGGTAGAATTTCACAGTGCAGTGCGGAAGGGCCGTGGATCGATCCCCGGTCGGGCCAATTCTTTACTTTCAATCTTGAGTGAAAGCTGAACTTCCCAATTCCACTCTCTCTCCTAGGTCCTGGTTCAAGGGTATACCGTACCTGAAGCCTCCCATTTGGGCTTTTCAACACTCTCTGTCTTCTTGGTCCACCTCCCTTGGTAGAAGCGCTACAATATTAGTTGAACTCGTGCAAAAGGTAAAACCTAAATTAACCTCATCATACATACTATACGTTTATTAAACGCTCGTTTCAATAGGTAATTTATAATTCATATACAGTTTCTGTCCAGTTTTAGTCGTTTTACGCGATCGTGGATGATTAAATTCAATATTATGATATTACCCACCCAAACTGAAAAATGAACACAACTTTGAAAACTGGCACAACCTGGCTACAGATACCTACCACTGGAACTGCCAATTCCTGCAACTGAACAAAGTCGAATATAGTAGGGGACCAATACTTTGAATGGTGATAGTAGCTCACGCGGGCACCTGAGTCTAAATCTAAGGAGAAGGTGTCCACACTACTTGCATCAAGTAGTTTACGCGGGCACTTGTTGACTTCAAATATTTTCAGTGTGAACTACCCTTGATAGAGAATGCATCATGTATGTTACGCGGGCACCTAAGGTGAAAAGTTATTTTCGATTCTGTATACTTATAAATAAATTAAATGATAAAAATGTACTTAGTCTTAACCGTCATGTTTATTATTAACATTAACTAATTGAAAGAGAGAAACTCCAGCTTGAATTGAGTTAAAATTAGTTAAAAATACTGAACTCTACTCTTTCTTTAAAAGGCCCTAGGCCAAGATTTGCTTGCTAAATTGCTCTTTACATATTTTCTCAGTATACAAACTTCAACTTTAATAAAGCTTTCGCTGCGCAGCAGGCCTACAATTTGTGGAAGGGACTTTTAATTGTTTGCAGACAATATTGCTTGTTAATTAAATGAATTGGTTAATCACTCCGTATCATTTAATTATAAGTATATCATTTATATATTTATAAGTATACAGAATCAAAAACGACCTTTTCACCTTAGGTGCCCGCGTAACATACATGATGCATTCTCTATCTAGGGTAGTTCACACTGAAAATATTTGAAGTCAACAAGTGCCCGCGTAAACTACTTGATGCAAGTAGTGTGGACACCTTCTCCTTGGATTTAGACTCAGGTGCCCGCGTGAGCTACTATCACCCTTTGAATTGAAACGGCAACGAATATCATAGTTTCTAGTTATAAGGATTGGAAGCTCATACCACAACGGGAACCAAGCCAACGGGAACAAACATGTTAGTCTCAATCTAAACCAGAAGGAAAGGCAGTGGACCAGTCGGTTATAAATAATTAATTCAATTAAAATCCAATTAATTATTAACACTCATAACGACGAACGGGTTTACGGGTTATCCACTTGAAAACTGACACCTTAAGCTTAAGTTATGACTACATCTGATCACGGAGGTTGAGCATAAAGCTGTTTTTCTCATTTCATGGGGGCACTTTACCGAAATTAATGAAATTAGCATTTCCATGTTCTACCAATGACTAACCTAACTGAACTATCTTACATATTTCCTTGATTTCAAATACTGTAATCATGTATAAACCCACTTTAAACAAAGGGTGCAAAACCCTTCACAATCTACATACGTTATTATGTACTCTGGATATAACAACTGTAATGTGCCATGCTATTACTATCATAATGGATTTTGGAAAAAGGCCTTCCTAATTTATTGTAACCTAATCTAGGCCAATATCCAACTAAATGCCTTGCAGGCTTAACTAAAACCTATATAAAAACCATTTTCGGCTCATTTTATTAAGTATTACTTAGCTATTATTAAAAGAATATGAGTCATTCTTTTCAATACTGCTCATTTTCTGTATCGCTTACGGCTTCTACTGGGTTTGCGCAGGGCAACTCCCGATCCATTGTAGCTTATGACATACCAGTCAGCTTAGCAGTTGATCGAAAACGTCCTTCTTGGACATGTTTACTATAAATCAGATCACGGATCAAGTTATACCACCCTAAACATATACTCAAGTAGATTATCCGTCCCCAAAGTTTTTGTTTTTTCAAAACCTAACCAATATAACTCGAACTTTGTACGGATGCCTTTTGTATGGATTTTGTGTGCTTCCCAACACAATTCTAATTGACTGGAAATAAACTTTTAAAATTTTAAAAATTTTAAATTTTTAAGTTTTCCAAGTGGGGAACCGAAAAGACCCAGAAATTTTTTGTTATCGATCTTGATGTTAGGGGTAGGATTGTTTACTTGATTCCAGATTACTGTATTTTCAGGTGTTTTCTGCCAAATAAACCAAATAAATGCATTAAGAAAACACAGTATATACATTATTTCGTATTAGATTTTGATGCGCCGGTCAAAGCGTACAGTCGGCAGGAGGGGAAGTTCTGGGGGTGGGTGAGCCGTTCGGCAGGAAAACCGGATTTTTCGGATTTTTGCTCAAGAAACCGGAAAATCCGGATTCTGGGGGGGAGGTCAAGGTCTGGGGGGTCAAATCTCCCCCCCCCAGGCACATGTATGGTCGGCACCAGAGGAGGGTAAAAAGCCATCACCTTTTGTAAGTTTTGACAATGTTTTATTAAGTACAACTGCCCCCCTAACTTGTTTGAATGAAAACAGTGTGCATACAGAAATTTGTCCTATGTACTCCTCCCCTATACTACTCCATTGCAAAGTTCAAGCCGCTGCCACCCGATCTCGGTCCGCGTAATGGCGAATCAAGCGCATCCGTAAGATCGTAATGCACCAACAAAAACTTTGTTTCACTCAAAGCAATTAACAACCTCAATATCTTTCAGCTATTTTTCATAGTTCTGTTGAAAATGAAGTTGTGATCAGAGTTGGAAGTGGATCGTGGGTACCCGCGGGTCAACTTTCAGGTCAGTGGGTGCCCGCGGGTCAGAGCGGGTCAAGAGTTATTTATGTTCACTCTATGAATGAACGTTCACGTTTGTGTTATTTAACGTCTTTATACTAAACTTTGGGCTAATTTCACCAGAAAATTTACAATACATTTAATATTTTCAATTTTCCTCTAACTTTTGGCTCTTTTGTATGTATGTCTTTATACATTATAATATTGTTTTATGATGAAATTATTCATTTCTATTCTGTCTTGAATCTTCAGTCAAAAATATTTCAGTAATATCTCCCGGACATTAGGCGATTGCAGGCGATTAGGAAAGATCAGATCTACTACATCTCGTCGTTGGCAGTAAAAGTCACGACTCCAACACAAAGGAGAAACGCAAGAATCTTTTAGCTGTAACCCAAACCGATTTTGTAACATGATTGTTTCAAACTGGGTCTAGGTATATCTCAGACCTCAAAATTGATACAACGATAGGAAATTAACTGTTGCACTGAGCAGCGGGTAACTACCTCTCACGAGACAGAAAACCGTCAGACAGACAGAAAACCGGTCACACGCTACAGAGGTAATATCAAAATAATCAGAATTCCAAAAGTTGCCTCAAAAACAATACTAAACTTAGAAAGCCTCTGGCAACAAAATATATCAGAATACATTTTTCTGCCTTCAGATCGACTCAAACTCGCCCACTTGCACGGCAAGTCACCCACCAGGCTCTTTTTAATGAAACTCAGAGGAATCGAAAAAAGGAAAAATGAAGTTGAGATCAAGAATCAAGAGTACATAATGATAAGATTATGCTACAAAGAGTGTTTCTTTGCCATCAGTATGAATAATATGGAAAGCTCGCTTCGTATATACAAGGAACCACGGTCCTCTGCAAGTTGAATGAATAATAGAGATGAGATAAGACCGGGTGCCTAACGTTTGCAATAAGTGGGCCCGCAAAATTGAAGCTAAAAAACTTTGGGTAAACATAAAGTCAGAACCGCAGGGTTAATCATATGTTAATCAAACAAGTCCCGCTGCGTAGAACTTAACTGACCATATGTACAACCTTAGTGAACCTTCCACTGGACCAAGAAAACGCAACTGAGTCGATTGATGTGTGAAAGTGTCTAACCTGAACTATACTTCCGACATTTCAAAGAGGGAACTCAATTTACATTATTCTATACTTTCACTAATGCTTTTCGTGTTAGTAGATAGGTACCTAACTAACTACGTAAAGCTAGCATCACTGATTACTTCCGGACCATCACTGATAATAAACAGAGGCAATGCTTTAAGTGAGAGAAAAAATAGTTTAACAGAGGAAACCTGTGTAATTAGAGTTTTACACACTTTTGCCTGTCCTCGCCGTCTTTCAGCAAAACAAGAGTTAGACTGAAGAGGTTTACCAATCAGGCGCACTTCAGTTCAAGCTGGGAGGATGGTGAGAATTCAGACAAACAAAAAATGTATTCAACTCTAAAACATAACAAAAACCATCAGAACAACGGCCTTTAAAATGTATTTATGCTAACTAGGTAATACCGGACGGTATAAAACTAAGAGTATAGTTTTCCAAAACTTCCTGAATGCTAAATTTCTCTTGTCACGAAACTCTTAGATGCCGCTGGGACTAAGAAGGTTCCAAAACAGGTATATAAACATAGCGTCTAAAATTATCAGTAATAGCAAGAGTACATAATAACAAAAGTATGCCACTAGGAATGCTTTTATTAGGTATCAGAGCAAAAAACTATGCTCTGCTCACGAAACAGCTGACCCCCCCACTGCAAATTTGACTCACCACTTCAAGGAAATTCGCCGCTATGATTGCGTTCTAAAGCTCGAAGCAGGCACGAAATTCGCGCACGTACAGCTGGTGTTTCGGAGTGACCGTACATCAGTATCGACCAGGTGCTGATTTGCGGGAGGTCAATAGGGTCTGATTTGCGGGGGAGTCACTAGGGTCTGATTTGCGGGGGAGAGGGTCAGCCGTCAGCGCGCAGAGCATAGTTTTTGCTCTGATAACTATGTAAGAGCATGTCTAGTGGCATATTCTTAGTTATTATGTACTCTTGGCCATAACGATTTTATTCCGACAAATATTACTGTCACCAAGAGTATGCATACATAATGATAACAGTGTGGCAGCTGGCAGGCTCTCTACCATCAGGTCGCGAGAGGCGCTCTGCACTTTCTAGTCTGGCTCACCCGCCTCTAATTGAGTATATACTTCACTTCAAACAGATTCGACCGCTGTCCCAGCGTTATAAAGCACGAAGCAGATACAACTGATAAGCACGCGTGCTTTAAATGTGCTGTGTTTTAAAGCCTTAGCAATTAAACATAGGGCAAGAGAGCATATGCATGAACACACCGGGTACTGATTTGCAGGGTGCTCACGTATGGGCGCAGAGCATGGCTCGCGAGATGGTTAATGAGAGCTCGCCAGTTGCCACAACATCATCGTTATATATATACTTCTGCAGTCACTCACTAGGAACCCCGACAGATACCAGGCAGCTAAGTCGCAAGCACAAATTTAGTACGCAGAAGATTATCTACTAAATATTTTGTTTTCATCCCTTTCTGTAAGTTTGCCTAGAAAATTATGCGCTTTCACAAAAGTGACTTCAAGCAGCTTAGGCTTAAAATGAAAAAGTTTCCCCCCTCTAGCTTTTAAGAACTTAAAAGGGTCCAAAATAAGTACCTAATATCAATTTCTAGACGAAGGTAAATGAACACAAAACGCCTAAAGAACAGCCACAGGGAACAGAAACTGTTAGAAAAGCCGGGCTGCGTCCTACTAGAAGAACATTAAAACTGATGACATTGACAGCTAATTGAAACATAATAATATCAAGAGTATATACATACTAAATATTCAAGAGTACATAATAAATATCTATTATGTACTCTTGATAATATTAAGAAGAAAATAAAATTAAACCTGACACCAAATTAAATTAAATACAGCATTTCAATCATTTATTTAAAGCACATTCATCTACATTTCTAGCATAAGCATCAGTTAAATACAGCATTACACCATATATAACCATAATTCTGCAATCTTACATGCTAAAGCCTTAAATCTTGAAAATAAATCTTTACATTAAACACTTAATCTTTTACGAGTCCATCCCAATTGCACAGCAGTAGGTACAAAACAGGGTTCCGGCATCAGATCCGGTGCCATATCCAGTTCAAATATCTGGGGCACCAGACTAACTCCTATTACAAACAGGCACCTTAATTTCAGGTGCCCACCCAGCACCTGAAAGCACTAGTCTATCTCATCAAAAAGTAATGCGACCCAGTTTTGAACCGTTTCGAACCCCGCCACAGTGTCTCATCAGACGGCATAAGGCCGCCGTTACGGTTTTTGTTCTTGTTATGGTTCATAATACACAAATATTGCAATAACTAACTTATTGCCTTCAATACTTTTTATTTGAGTGTATGTGCGTGACTTCAGGGAAAAGAAGTCCAAATTCATCATTTTTAAGAGTGTAAATGTGCGCATTAACAGCTGCCCTTTTTAAGGCCCCTTTTCACCAGATTTAAGCCTTTTTAAAACATTCAATTAGGTAAGTAAAATTAATGACTCAAGGTAATTGCACCAACACTAACTAACTTTAAACTTCAAACAAAGTTTACGTTAAGTTTCGAAGACAAAGTATTTTGGGCTTGGTTGCTAGTCGGTTTGGCTGAAGATTTTCTCTAATTAGCTATATCAACCATGAGTGACAACATTTACGACGTGGAGTCAATATTGAGAGATGTAAGAATGCTTATACATCAAAACAGTTTGCGTTTTCACTAGTTTAAAATATTTTCCTTACAACAAATGAAACAACCTTATTAATTATGAAATACCTTAAATATTTTTTAAAATTATTTATACTTCATTGATTTTAGAAAGTCGAAAATGGCCAGAAATATGTTCTCGTGAAATGGCGGAACTATCCTGAGTCAGCAGCCACATGGGAGCAAATGCAGAGCCTGGAAAATGCCATACCTGTGATGGCAACGTATTTCAGAAACAAACCTAGGCCTCGTGTGCAAATATCTAAGAGGGTATTTAAAATAACTAATATCCAGCAGTTAAAATATATAATGCATTTTATAACTTGGAATTCAAATTTAAATACTAAACTATTATTTTAAATTTCAACTAAGTAATTTTTAACTACAGAGTAAATCAACATTACTATAAATTCAACAAATTGTAATATAAGAAATGACTGAACATTCATTTCAGAGAATCTTCAATGGTAGGATTCAATATTTGGTCAAGATCGCCGAGAATGCAACCAGGTGGGCTTATATTGAGGATATGGAGCAATATCTGGAGCAGCTACATGAGTTTATCCAGAAAACGAAGAAAGCTCATATGGATGAAACTATCAGTGCAGTAGCACAAGGCACAGAAGAAGTAAGATTTGCCATTTCTCATCCAAATGTCAAAATTAAATATAAAACAAATGCAAATTTATTAAACATTAAACGATAAATTCAACTAAGATATAGTATTCATTTTATTTCTGCGTTGTAGATGCCTTCACATAGCTGTATGATTTGCTATAACAGCACAGATTTGAATTTCCTATCTCTCTGCCATCATCTTATATGCAAAACGTGTATCCAGACGTTGTATGAAAAGAACACTAGTCCGAACTGTCCTATGTGCCGAAAGCCGATATATTTCTTCTATATGAACGTGGAATTTGAAGATGAAGCCCCTGTATTGGAATCCATGAACAGGGCAATGATGATTCAAATCAATCGACGCTATAACGAAACTGATGGCTACTATGAATATGATGCCATAATAATCAATCCGGTTTAAACTCTGAAAAATATGCATTAGTGAGCCCTAGAACTGTAGCAATCTTTATTATGATGCATTTGTGAGCGCTAAAACTGTAGCATTCTTTACTATGATGCATTTGTGAGCCCTAGAACTGTAGCATTCTTTATCTGATCTTATAGTATGTAGTAATGAAACGAAATGAAGTTATGAAGGTTCGTAATTTATTTGATAACAAGAAAAACCTAGTGAGCAGATATAAAATGGATATTCCGACCTAAACCCTACCACCACCCAATCAACAGATATTATATTAGTAGTAGAAAAATAAGGGTTATGGCCCAGTCCTACCACCACCCAATCAACAGATATTATTTTAGTAGTAGAAAAATAAGGATTCTGACCCAAGTCCTACCAACACCCAATCAACAGATGTTATATTAGTAGTAGAAAAATAGTGGTTATGGCCCAGTCCTACCACCACCCAATCAACAGATATTATTTTAGTAGTAGAAAAATAAGGATTCTGACCCAAGTCCTACCAACACCCAATCAACAGATGTTATATTAGTAGTAGAAAAATAGTGGTTATGGCCCAGTCCTACCACCACCCAATCAACAGATATTATTTTAGTAGTAGAAAAATAAGATTCTGGAGCAAGCCCTACCAACACATTAGTAGTAATGGTAGATGTTCTGGCCAAATCTAGTGATGTTGTGGTTGATTTCATAATTGATACCCACATCCACCTTGTAAAGAACAATTCATTCAAACATAACACACAATACATTTGAGATAAATGTTTTCTACCGTTTCGACCCCTGCCAGAAGGTCTCGTCAGACGGCTAGGCTACCGTTACGGTTTTTTTGTTTGCTTTTATTGAATACATGATTATATACAATTACACATGCAGTTATCATTATATTTTATAATGTCCATAAGCATAACTGGTAATACCATCATCTAACAAATACCTTTTGTCATCAAACGGGGACAGTCCCTTCTTATTAACATGTACACTGTACAATTTATGCCTATCATTTCTAATAAAGTTCATACTACAATACATAGTAGACCCATCAAAAATAGTTGAAACATAATGTTTGAAATGAACCCCCTTTTTTACTACAGACTTTTTAATACCTTTAAGTCGTTTTTTCTCAATCCCATCACAAACAATTGCATATGCCTTAGCACGTATTCCACAGAATGCTTCAACAGGACTACCCATAGTTTCATCCTTCATTTTACCCAACACCTTTTTGTTTTTTGTTGAGTGCAAAGGATGATCCTTTGGGTAATCACTAGTATCAAATAAATCAATATCTTGTAACATATCATTGTATACATTATCAGTAGTTATATGATAGCATAAACTGTCCGTATCTGTAAATAATAACTGTACATTTTTACCATATTTAGGTATAATATAATTATAATGAAAGTCATACATTAAATATTTAGATAACTCCAATACACTAAATCCCACATATATAGGTTTACAAAGTTCTACAGTTACTCTTTTCATAGACACAGCAACCAAATCATTAGAGAATATAGTTGAGCGATTATATCTAGGATTAGATACAAGCTTATCATGTTTTTTAGAGTTAGTAACAAGCTTAATATATTGATAAGCTCGCACGTTTTCCATAGTCTTTCCAAAAACTGCATTATTTAACAGTTTATACATATCCTTCTCAAACTCGCTTTTAGCAAGCTTTCTCTTCTCGGTGTTGAACAGGATGTAAGGTCTCATCCAAGGGTTCTGAGTGAACTTAAGGACTCGATGTACCTTAGTAAGGGTTAATCCAAGAGAGAGATATTGTTTTAGATTGAAATAGTGAATAATGTAATTCTTCTTGGGTAGAAGATTGGGAACCAGCTTTTCCACCTTTCCTGATGATATTCCCAACTCCTTCTTCAGCTTTGAAGCATAGGGAGAGAGCATATCATCAGTAATAGTCAGTCTTTCAGGAGCCAAAGGGTATGAGTTGTGGGAGTCATGTAAATGTTGGGGATATTCCAAATCAACTTCCAATACGTAGCCAATTCCCTGATCTATTTCCTGCTCTAACCAGTTGAGTCCATCAAATGATTCCATCCATTCAAAGTCTTTGACGGGTAATGGCTGTGACATAGCCCAACCATATAAATTATTAGCATCCAAATAAAGTTCCCAAGTGTTTGATTTTGATGAATCATAGTCTGGACACATGGGGTTATTGGCTTTTGCGTACCGATGGGAGATCATTGAAATCCCACCACGTATCCCAGCCTCAAAATACGTGTACATCTCCGGATCCTGTAACAGCTGCAGCTCAATCTCAGTCATTTTGAGACATGCATCCCAACCAAAGGAGGGCAGGGTGTAATAATGAGCAGGATCTAAGCCATAATACTGAAGGCCGAATACGCGAAAGTTTTCGAAAATGTCCGCCAATAATAATACGTCCGTGAGTAAGTACAAATCGTGATATTGACCAAGTGATTGAATGTTGAATTGTTCCCAAACTTTCAAAGCGTGTTCATAGTCCTTATCACTGATGTTGCTGTCGTTTAGTTGACTGTAAAAGTATTCTTTAGCAGGAAGAGACATCTCTTCAAATCTCTCCCAAGAGTCCATATACTCATATGGATAGACTCCCTTACGTAGGAGTAAATCCAAATTATTTCCAGTGAAATGATTTGTCATGCATGTGAATTTATCCTTTCCATCTTTAACTAGGTTTGATGTGAGTGATTCCAATGAGCTAGTCATCAGCTGACACGTATCTATGAATTTGATTTTCCATCCAATCTCCTCTTTAGTCTTCTTCCGAATTAGTGTAAATGATAGGTAGTCTTCCATACCCTTTGGGATGCAGTCCAGTTCCAGTTGATAGTCATTAGCAATAGTTCCAATCTTTTGCATGATCAAGTGTCCATCGTATCTGCGAAGGTTGTGAATTCCCACGACAATGTCTCGGTTGAGTCTGAGTGCTAGATTGCACTCAAGATGAGCTGAACCCCGGAACCTGCCGCATAGATGGCAGTGGTCGCGGGCAGCCTCTTCCTGCAGCTCCTTCTTACATAGATAGCAAATCTTAGTGTTATTGTGTTGTTGTTCTTCTTCTGACGTTAGATTCATAGGCTCCACAATAGATAATTTCTTCTGATAATCTTCGCATTTTCCTATGAGCTCCTTCAAAAACATCTCCAAGCAGTCCTGTCCCCTGTATATGGTGGGAGATCCAACCTTCCTTTCTTGACCACAACAATCAAAAATGTCCAATAAGCCGTAGCCACAGGCAGTATGTTGTTGATACGGTGCGGTGAACGATTTGCTACCAGTTTGCTGGCAACCTTCAATCTTCTCCAGTATGCATTCGAAGTCAGCATATATAATATACGGAGCTCTTAGCATTTTATTCATGTTTCTGAAGTGAAGCCATTTATCCTCAGGCATCACAACAGCAGTAGGTTCATTCTGCTGACATCTTTCCATGTGTTTCTGCTGCTTTTCTTCAGTATAGCAAGGTATGAGACACCGAGGACAAAAGTACTTCTTTACTTTAAATTTTCTTTCCTTTGACAACAAGCGATCCAAATTCTTAATCCAACAGTAATGTTGCTTATTCCCATTAACAAGCAGTAGAAGATGGATATGTTTATCCAGTACGTGCTTGCTGATGTATAATGGAGCTACATTGTTATCTGCTTCTCCGTAGACGTTGATGCTGATGTTATTCTGCTTCTCGAATTTGGAAACATCCTTAATGGTAACTGGGAAGGAAATGGCAGTAAAGTCTAATTCCTCTTCGTACGATGTGTAATTACTGACACGACAGGCCATTGCTCTAGCTGTTAATGGGTGAAGCGCAGACAGTACTGCCCACTTAAAGCATTGATTGTCTTGATTTTGCACGTTGATCACAGCCTCCTTCCTTGCAATATGCGGAGGCGTTGGGATATATGATGAGCCATGAAGAGGTCGATACCGGGTACAGTGACAATCCAACTGGATGATTTCTCTGATTACCCAACCAGAGCCTTTTTGTAAAAAGTTCTCTATATGAAGGAGGATCTCAGGAAAGCATTCCTTGATTTCCATTGCAACACCATCACCGGGTAAAAGGACCCTTGATTTACAGTTGAAGTATCCTTCAATTGTCTCATCCGGATTAGTGTCCCGTTCAAAGAGGATCTTCATGCAAAGCCAAACCTTCAGTCCCTGATGCTTCAATAGTTGGCTCTCGACCAAATCCATGATCTGACCCAATGATAAAATCAGGTACCGTTCAGGATCAGCTGTTGGTTCTGACGGGTAGACAGTTTTAGCGATCAGAACATTGTCCAATGCTGATTGTGTACCACAAGAGCGTTGATTTCTGACAGGCTCACTAGATTTCTTGGTAGGATGAATTTCATGATCAGGCGATTTTCTCAAAGGTGTGCTGATACAAGGTTTCTTCGTAGGGAGAACATCAGGATCAGGTGATCTCCGGTAATGACTGCGTTGATGGACAACGAGGCTACTCTTTCTGGCGAAAGAGCGATGACATACCGGGCAAGAATGTTTCTTAGAATCTTCGTGTGTTTCTCGTTGATGCCGGAGAAGACTTTTCATATGAGCAAAAAGTTTTCCGCAGTATTCACATAAAAAACCGTCTTGACTGTAGCTTGTCATTTTCAAGAATGACAATATTGCAGATTGTCACTCCTTTTATGTATTCCGAGGTCACCTATTCACGTGATTCTCACACTGATAACTCATCACAAACCAGAACTAACTGGTTGTGGAAACTATATTTTAAGTATATAATTAGTATGTCACGTGAAGCAATTAGATGACTTATCACAAACTAGAATTAACCGGTGATCATCCAGTAATGATTGCGTAATGTCATCCCTTCTGTGTATGTGCTTCTAGCTTAGCATAGCTTAAGTCAATTGTAAAGCGATTGCGTAATACCAATAGCTAGTGATTACGTAATAACCTTAGCTAATAATGATTGCATGCCTTCTGTGGATGTGCCTCTGGTTTAGAATGATTATGTAATAGCTATTGATCTAGCTAACTGGAAAATACATATAAACAATCGATAACCAATGCCCAGTCAGTGCTTTCACAATGTTCTTTGCGACAAGTAGTATTTCTACTCTTACCTCATGGGTTCACTTTGACTACACTGCAACAGACTGGTTGGATGTTCTCATATTCAAACTTACTGTTCCCCTAATGGCTCTAGCATCAGCTGTTACCATCACAAGTCAGAAAGTGGGTGATTCTATTACCTGTCAGATTCCATACGAACATACAAATTCACCAACATCTACATACTTTGTACATGCTTGCTACATTAACGGACCAGATACCACCTACTTACGCAACCCACCATTCTTTATCTATATTTACCCATACGTCGGTTTTATACTCATGATTCAAGCTAGTGTAAGCTACAGCCCCCACTTAATCTGGAGTTTATATGGTCAGAAGTCAAGCATTCATATTGGTCATCTCATACAACACTTCAAACAATACGACGACTATGAATTCTTACAGCACAAGAAATCAGCTCTATGTGTGTGGTTGTTTTGTAAGACATTAACATTTATTATCCTATGCGGACAAGCCGTAGTCATTGTTCTGTTGTTATTACCCATACTGAAAGGAGATGATCTGTCACTGTTTCCTACTAGCATAAGTTGTAGTATACCCTACAGAGGGTTGGGGAATACTAATTACTACAGTGTAACATGTTTACTATTGTATAACGTTTATTTTTGGAAACTGTACTTAATTATGGGAGTTTGGATGATTATACTGTGTTTCCTGTGGATTATCAGTATTGTCCAAATGCTTAGTATTACTAGAAAAGCTTTTAACGATAAGGGTATTGTTATGTATTTTGTAAGTCAACATTATGGTTATAATGCAATTGAAAACATAAAAGCTTAAATAAAGACGTTGTTGTTAATCATGAGTGGGTGGATTATTTATGATAGTGAGCAGGGCGTTGTCTTGGATTCCCGATCTAAGTCTCATTCAAACGAGGAAGCATTTGCTGATGCTGAACAACAGGCTATGAAAGCTGGGCTTACTACAGCCCCTGGAGAGTATACAATTCTAGTCTATGGACAAGGAGAGCAACCGCGCCGACGCAGACTCTATAAAGTATCTCCTTTCCAACAAAAGCTTAGGCAAAAGAATCCAGGCTTTAGGTGGTCAATTATTGTCTCCAACACCGAATCAGGAAACGACGTTGTGTATTCCAGGGGAACAGCTAACAGCTGGGAAGACGGGTTTGCTAAGGCAAGAAGGTTTGCTACAGAAGAAGAGGTCGATTTATACCCAAAAGTTAGCATAGAAGTAGAAAAGGACCTTGACAATGGTCAAGTAGAAAAGCAATATGAACACTTGAATACATAAAAAGACATAAGAAGTCTTGAAAACATCTAATGAAGAAACATTTTTGCTGTCATAATGGAGGACATTAAGTGTACTATGTGCTGTGCTTCTTTTAATAACAAAGCAGAGCGTCGTCAACATATTCGCAAGATTCATTCAGACAGGGAATCAAGAACCTGTTGTGGAGAAACATTCAAGACGTTGCGACTCCTTAACAAACATAAACAACAGGCTCATGAAGACAAACCGATGTTTTGTTCCCTACGGTCCAAACTACAGGATGGAAGAATGGCTACCCTTTTCTATTCTGGATGGCACCCATTTAGCACTTTCTACAGAGCACCCATCTCAGTTGCTGGGGTGGTTTATCGCACTGTCGAACAGTATTATCAAGCCGAAAAGGCTAAATATTTCTATGACTGGACAACGTACTGGAAGATTATGAACACATGGTCACCTTCTCTGGCTAAGCAACATGGAAAACACGTAGAAGGATATCTAGAAGATCAGTGGATGCTAGTTGCAAATGATGTAATGGATTATGCAGTCAGAGAAAAGATCAGACAACACCCGGATGTTGAGCAACTCCTGTTGAGTACCGGAAATGATGTTCTAGCAGAGGCTACCAAATTTGATGGGTATTGGGCTAACGGGATGGATATTGCTGAGCCGACAATTAACGATTCATCTCAGTGGATTGGAAAGAATATGCTTGGTGAAATATTGATGAACATTCGACAAGAAATTAAAAGAGAAAAACAATGACATGTATATACAGTATGTATGAATGTGTGAATTAATAAAAAGAATTATTAGTGTTCAGTGTCTCATTGAAATGGAGATTACTTTAGAGAAACGCGTGCAGAGCAAATGCACCCTTTATGCTCTCTATGGCATAATTACGACAGTTACATTGCTCACATTAGCAAATTTTGGCCTCATCATATACATGAAGTCAACTGTAAGCATCACACAACCCACAGCTAATGATAGTATAACTCCTATTACAGTAGAGCTACTGCCGGAAGGAATGGTTGGTATACGACAAGATGTATTACAACGTGTTTACCCACTTAAGCAGTTTCAAAAAATACAAAACTTTTTATGGGAGTGTTTCAATGGCAGACGATGCCCAATGGTAGAAACTGATAGTTTACTGTGTCCATATATAGCTGAACGTTTTGACGTCCAACTCTGCATGATTGATGATCATCAGATCATGTTTGCTCGGATTGGATCAATACATTTAAGCAGGAGTGACCTATTGAAAATTTATGAAGTTTAAATTAATAAAAACCTCAACTGCTTAACAGTTTCGCGAAAAATGGCTGTCATAGCTACACCCTTTCTAAAGCTTCAACACCCTTTCACGTGTATAGTGGCTGCGCCTACTAAAGCAGGCAAAACAACTTTTGTCACTAGATTGATCCAGTTTGCCGATCAGATGATTAATCCACCTCCGCAAAGAATTGTATGGTGCTATACTGAATGGCAATCTGCTTATGAAGATCTGCCAGATATAGAATTCTACCAAGGTATTCCTACTTTAGAAGAATTAAAGACGGGGAATCCTACACTAGTAGTACTTGATGACTTAATGTCAGAAGTGCAAAAGAACACGAAGCTTGTTGACCTGTTTACCCGAGGTTGTCATCATTGGTCTTGTAGTGTTATACACATCACTCAAGACATATTCTATGATAAGAAGAGAACAAACAGGATAAACTCTCAGTATATGGTTCTGATGAAGAATCCTGCAGACAGACTGACTCCACTTAACCTGGCGAAGCAAATGTTTCCAGGACAGGTGCAAGGTTTTATGGAAGCTTTTAACCATGCAACTGCTAAGCCACATGGTTATCTGCTAATTGATTTAGATCAGAACACTCCGGATGAGTTCAGATTACGATCAACTATATTTCCAGATGAACCGAATGGTGTTTATAAACTAAAGAAAACATAAAAACGATGACAGACACGTATAAATAGAAAGCCGACACGTATAAATAATGGCGCAGCGGTTCGAGAGGAATGCTGATTACCTCAAGGTTCTCTGTAAGTGCAATCCAAAGCAGAGAAAAGGATTGATTGAAAACGCTAATACAGAGTTAATAAAAACTATCTGCGACTGTGTAGAGAATGTGCTTTCCAGTAACGTTAAGCTTCCCGACAAAGACCTACAGCGGTTAAAACGTCATAAGAAGATTTTACGTCAACTACGTGATAAAGGAAATCCTTACAGTGGAAAAAGAAACAAATTGTACAGAACGGAGGTTTCATACCAGCCTTATTGGCCCCGCTTTTAGGAGTTGTTGGTAGCCTTGTAACCGATTTGATTATGAAAAGATAATGGAGTACTCAATACTAGTACGTCCAGATTATTTGGAGAAGCATGAAAAGAATGCTGACACTGAAATGAAGACAACTATGCGGAAACGTAAGTATCCTGAAGACGTTAAACTAGCACTGTATAGACAGCACAATTATCGCCGACGAATGCTGAAAGACAAGGGTCAGGAAATTATTGTCAAGCAGAAAGCACCAGAGCAGGAGCATATTATGCAAGATCCCATTACCCAATCCCTTCCTCCTCGTCTACAACAAACTGCAGAGTTGCTTATGAATCATATACGAAACATTGAAGACTTTAAAGTTAATGAAAAGGGTGAGATTGCATACAAAGGTAAAGAAGCTAAAGGCTCTAGAATTGTTGACCTCGTCCATGATTTCGTAAGAAATAGACCAACTAAAAGTCCTGCAATCGGTTGGGAGCTTTTGGTGGAAGCTTTACGCAATAGTAACGTACCTCGTGAATTTGTTGGGAATCCTACCAGATGGCAGTACATAAAAGAGCATGTTACACCAAGAAGGCCAGCATCACAAAGACTTGACGCGCTACGTCGAAGACTTCAAACTGGAACCGGTATTGCTCTTAAAACGTTGAAATGGAAGACACTTTGAAGCACTATTACTAT